>CM035421.1:62168757-62176257 GCA_020310875.1 Ceratopteris richardii | reverse complement strand
CTGCATGAAATCGACGTCAGCTCGTGGCTCTGATCACCCGATCAGAGTGACTCCACCCGCCTACCGACCCATACAGGCGCATGACAACAGATAGGTCAGGCCTACGACGAAACTAGCTACGGCTCGTGGCCTTGATCACCCGACCAAGGTGGTTCCACCCGCCTACTAGCCCATCGTAGCGCACCAACAACATACACGCACATATAAGCTGGCATGAGTATGAATGTTTCTTTATATCACGATCCATATGGAGGTAAGATCTCATAAGAAATAAATACTAGGATCCAAAGTTTCCCACTCACTAAGTGTTCAAATCAATCAGTATATACATGCACTCGGTCTAAGCATGCCATCACATCCCCAAGCTTTCACTCCCAAAAGTCTCTAGTCTGCTAACTGATCTCACTCATATAATTTCCTAGTCATTCATGCTTCATGCAAACCCATAATAGATCTTTGTTATCTTCATTCTACATGATTTTCATAAACTCATACATATCTTTATCACACACAGTAATGCAATGCAAATGCTCTGACAGAAAGAAAACACATCTCAAACCAGAAACGTTTCACCTGGTCATTTTTCTTCATTTTTTGATCCAGCTTTTCTTTATCTTCATGATCTATCATTCTTCATCAGTATTAGCATCAGTGTCATCAGTTCCCTCCAATGTCATCAGTATCCTCCAGTGTCATCAGTATCCTCCAGTGTCATCAGTATCCTCCAGTGTCATCGGTATCCTCCAAGGTCATCAGTATCCTCCAGCATCATCAGTATCCTCTAGTGTCATCAGTATCCTCCAGTGTCATCAGGATCCTCCAGTGTCATCAGTATCCTCCAGTGTCATCAGTATCCTCCACTGTCATCAGTATCCTCCAGCATCGTCAGTATCCTCCAGCATCATCAATATCCTCCAATGTCATCAGTATCCTCCAGTGTCATCAGTATCCTCCAGTGTCATCAATATCCTCCAGTAGTTCTTGCTCAATCTCATAATCCGCTTCATTTCTTTTCTTGAATAATTTTATCCTCTTTCCTGCAATCAAAGATCTCAAAGGAGTAGTGTCTAACTCACGAAGTGCATATGTACCATTTTCAAACACAGACGTAACCACATACGGCCCAAACCATCGTTTGGTCAATTTCTTCCTAGCATCATATTGAGTATCGAATGTACTGTCGTACACCAACACCCAATCATCTATCTCAATCCTATGTGGTCTGAGTCGATGGGTTTTGTCAAAATAAATCTTATTCTTTAGCCTTGACTCCTTTAACTTTTGGACTGCTTCTTTCAACTTTTCATTTCCTTGTTCTAACTGCTTTATTCTCAATGATAATAACTCTTCTCTTGTCATATCATCATTCCATGGGAGCGTCAACCATGTCACTATCTGAGTCTGGATGGGGAAGATTGGCTTTTGACAATACATCAATTCAGCAGGCATGAATCCTGTGGACCGAGTGTAAGTCATCCTATCAGCCCATAACGCGAATGGAAGAAACCTAGGCCACTGCTTGATGTCATCGCTGCAAGCCTTAGAGATCACCTTCACAATGGAAGGATGACCTCTCTCGATTTTCCCATTTGCCTCTGGATTATAGGCAGTGGTGAGAGACAATCGAATTCCATGACGATCAAAGAACTCTTTTGCCTCTCTCGCATCCAACTCTCCCCTGTCCGCAACCACTTTCTCAACATATCCGAATCTCGAGATTACTTCTTCTAAAAGGAATTTGCATACATTATAAGTAGTCTTCGTTCGAAGAGCTCGACCTTCCACATGGTTGGTCAAGTCCTCTCTGGCAAGTACAATGTATCTCATCTTATCTATCCCTTTGGGCATGGTTACAAGGTCGACCACCCACTTGTAATGGATACAAGGAGGGTAAGTCGGATGTAACGGGTCTCTGTGCCTAACTGAAGAATGCACCTGGCATGTAGCACAAGTATCTACAAAGCCTCTCACACTCACATAAATCCCTGGCCACCAGTAGGCTTCCCTAATCTTCTCATATGTGGCAAAAAATCCTTTGTGACCTGCCCATAAGGTCTCATGCATCTCTCTCATAACTTTGCTCTGAAGACTCCTAGAACTTAGTACTCTCTGTGGACTCTTCACCTTGCCTTTAGCGTGTCGCCAAATAAGCCCATCCTTCAAGAAAAAGTTGTAAGACTTTTTCCTGATGGATCTATACTTATTTGTGGACCAGCCTGGGGAAGGTTTCAGAGTACTCAGATATCTCCCTATATCTCTCCACTCGTCATCATACTCATTCTCACGGAACTGCTCATAAACATACACCAATGGATCGTATCTTATCATATGTATATCCTTTTCTACCTCATCATCATCATCAGACTCATCATCAAATTTCGCTCTTGAAAGCATATCAGCCACTGTATTCAACTTCCCAGCTATGTGTACAAATGCAGGATTTATAAACTTTATGTAAGAGATCCATCTAAGCATAGCAATATCCGGAGATGAACAATTTGCAATCATGCCAATCAGTGGAAGACAGTCAGTCTCAACTATCACATTCGCCCCAATGAAATACTCCTTATCGCTCTTTAAAGCAGTCACTAATCCCCATAACTCTCTCTTTATTTGAGGATATTTTCTTTGGGTATCATGTAGGATCTTAGCACCAAAGCGCACTGCATATCTCTGCCCCTCATCATCATCTTGCCCTATGACCCAGCCTATGCCAATAGGACTGGTATCAACGGTCAAAATGATAGGTCTCTGACCTGAATAGTCAACACGCTTCAAAATTGGAGCTTCAATTAGCAGCTGCTTCAGTTTACGCATAGCTCTCGACTGTTTCTCTGTCCATACAAACTTCTTTCTCTTTCTCAGGAGATCATATAAGGGGTTCGCAACGTGAGCAAAGTGAGGAATCCATATCACATAGAATACACAGGCTCCTAGAAACCTTCTCACCTCACTGACATTACGACACACTTCAGAGATCTTGCTAATGGCCTCAACTTTCTGCGGGTATGGCTTGCGGCCATAATGTCCACACAGATGTCCTACAATGAGGACCTCATCAACGCCAAAAATAGATTTCTCTAAAGAAAGTGTTAGTCCCACATCTTCAAATCTCTCAAAGATCCTCTCACAATCAGCAATATGATCTCTCACAAACTTTCTACATCCTGAAGCATCTAAACTCACATCTTTCACTCTTTCCTCACATCCCTTTATCGGAACATCATCAATGAATGGCATAGTCAGAGATGGTATAAAGTCTCGTAAAACCAGATTCATGGCATTCATCATGTGAGCCACAGAATTCGTCGCTCCCTGCGGCAAAGTACACATGCGTACAAGGCCCAGTGGAGTCCTCATGGTCGTAATGTCTCTACTCTCCATAGCCAACTGAAACTGGTCATAACCTGAATACAGATCACCCATAGAGTAGATGGAATGCCCAGCAAACGCTTCAGCAAACTCATCCACTATGGGTCCTGTCCCTACGTTTCTAATTGTGACTTTATTCACAGGCTGCAGATCCTGAATGAAACGAAGCTTCCCATTTTTCTTGGGCACAGTAAACCACCTATTCGAATATGGAGCCAAGGAGGGTTCCAATATCCGCATGGAAATCTTTTCCTTTAGCAACCTCATCAGCTCAGGTAAGTGAGCCTTTGGGACTGGTATAGGCCGGATATTCCATGGTATATGTGGCACTGTAAAGATAATCATAGGAGGTACTTGTTTCGGGTCTGCGCAACCTATCTCATGTGGAAAAAGTGAAAATGCTTTTTCATGTTTCTTAATAACTTCAATAAATTTCTGTTTTTCTTCTTTTCTCAGAAATAATTTCTCTCCAAACTTGATCTCTTTAATAGTCTCATCAGTGAAATGATGCCCTATGAGCTCTCGTCGTCTCAGCATAGGGTCATCTGACACTCGCAGATATTTCTCATGACTATCTTCTGGCAATGGCTGAGCTATAGGCTTCACTTTCTTATCCACAGTCTTATACTTCGTATTTACACTTACTTCATGCTCTCTCATAAACTCATCAATCATCTCATACTCTTGGATAGAGCTGAGCATAACAATTTCTGATTTTTCATTTCTCTCAAATGCCTTCTCAAGCTCTTCCAGAGTAGTCGAACTTCTCTCCAACTGGATCACATCTTCAATCTTCTCATCAGGTAACATCATTCCTAAATCCTTATAGTATCTCTCATGAACTTTTCTGAATTTATTTGAAACATTCTCTTTCTGTAAACATAGCAACTTGAATGCAGATGAATAAACAGAAAAACTTTCAAATCTTTGTACAGAATCATGCGAGACATCAAACCAACTCCCACTGTTGTCTCGCTCAACAGTGGATCCTAACAGAAATTTTGATCAGCAGAAGCTCCATACTCTCCAACAGGCATACACTCATCATGGTCATGTGAATTTATAGGTTTCTTTCTTATATTCTTTCTATTCCTGGAGTGATTTGGACACACAATCATCACTTGCAAAGAATGTAGACCAGATCTAGAACGGATTCGTGCATAGGCAGATCCATCATCCATGGCCTTAGTCTCCATTCTTACCTCAGCTATAAAGGGCTGCCCAAGGATAGCCTCATATGAACAATGGTCCTGGACAAAGAAGTGAAATTCCTCAGAAATCCCACCTATGGTCACAGGCACAAAGGCGCATGCCCCAAGCAGTGCTCCTGAACCATTATCTGCTGTCCTCATCCTCCATCCATGATCTTTGTCAATCGGCCACCTAAACTTATCATAGAGCTTCTTAGAAATCACATTTATCTCTGACCCTGAGTCAATCAAGGCCAGAGCAAAACATGACTCCTCGTTGCTCCCTAACTTTATCTTCATCTCAGGAGTTCCTCTCGCCCAAAAGGTCCTGTTAAACTCACTTTCTGTCTTCCTCATTTCATCATCAGGTATGATAGGACCTAGAGAATTTTTATGACACCTGGCAACCTCATCATCATCATCATCAGATGTATCACTCAATGTAACTGCTTCATTTATCACTTGAATATCTTCAGTTGCTTCTTCCATCTCTACATCTTCAGGTAATGGAAACCTCTTTCTCTTAACCAGCCTTATGAAACTGTCCTTGAACTCAGGCTTTGCTATGGAGAAGACCTGCTCCAAGGACATGGTCACTTGGCTTTTCAGTAAAATATCATTTAATATCTCTCTTGCATCATTTTTCCTTTCCAACTCAGAAATTAATACAGCCTTTGGAGTTCTCTTCTTTTTCTTCTTCTTTTCTTTGTCAGCCTCTTGAATACTTTCTTGAATTTGATCGGTCTTTTGAATAGGTTCTGGTTCTTTCTCTTTCTCTTTAGTCAGTTCTTGAATCTTGGTTGGCCCAGCCGGCCTCTTTCCCTCTCTTATCTCTTTCTTCTTTGCCTCTTCCTTTGAAACAACAGGCTCTTTGAATTGTACTTTCCTTTCTGGCTCTTTAGCCTTTTCTTCGGCCTCTTGGCTTTGCTTTCTGGTCACTCTTCTTTCAGGCTCAGTCTCTTCTTGACTCTCATCTCTCTTCCTCTTTTCTTCTACATTTGCTATGTGCGAATAGACCGAGGATTCATCAACAGGAGACTTCCAGGCAGTCTTCTGCATAATGGCATCCCTAGCCCTCACTAAAGCCTCTATGGAATAATTTCTTTGGGGTCGAGGTCTAAGCACTTTTTCATCTTCCTCCTCAACAGGTTCTAATCGTGCAGCTGATGTACTTGCATTATTGCCAGATAAATCTTCATAAAACTTCTTCATTCCCCCCTTTCCCCAATTCACAGGTAGAGGAAGGCGGGTCCTGAAGTCACATAACTTCTTATCGATATCTATCACCAGTTGATGCTCTTTTGCTAGCTTAAGCTCTTCACAGGCATATGAAAAATGCTCTTGTGCATCACACCATACGCATCTCTTAGCCCCTCCAAACCCACCAGTCGCTCGTCTCTCAAAAGGTCCAGTGTTTCTTTGAAATGTGGTTTGCACTGGTGGTGTAGGTATCTGTTGGGCAACAGGCTGCACTGGAGGTGCAGGCTGTGGCATCACATAGCCTTGCAAATTTGGAATGGGCATAGTGCCTCTCTGTAAAGTATCTGCATAACTTGTACTCGCCTGAGGAGGAGTGGGGTTCTGATATCCCATAGAATTAACTTTATTGTGAATACTCGCCATTTCTTTTGACATAGACGCTTGCATCGTAATAAGATTCTCTATCTGTCGACTGAGAATCTCAACCTGTAGCTCCATTGGCGATCGTGAAGTAGATGCAACATTAGCAAAAGCTGACGCTGCAGGCACATTCGGAATTGCCGGAAGTGGGGCTTCCCTAGGCGGTTGTGGTGTTACCACTGCAGGTCTATCATATAACACCGCCTGGCGTTGCCTCATTTGGGCAACCGCTTCTACCTCTCTCCTCACTACACCCCAATCTTCAGTCAATCCAAATCTCTTCCCAGGCTCTTCAATCCTCCTTTCGACCTCAGTCCTGTCTTCAAGACTTAAGATTCTAAGAAAAGATATAACTAAGTCAGGTTTCAAAGCATCTAAATCGGCCTGTGGAAGTTGTTCATATCTTCTCAGGAACTCATTCAAAAGTTGAGTGAGGGATGCAGTGGGCTTCGGAGAGCTTATCCACCGTAAGAACCCTTCTCTACTGTGTTGGGAAAAGTCTTCTAAATAAAATAGCTTATGTAATTCTTTTCTGAATTCGGCCCAAGGCTTTGCTATATGTGTTGTAATAGGGGCTAAAATGGATCCTGATACTACCCGTGTGAAGTAATGTATAAACACATCCTCGGGTAGACCATAAATCCGTGCCTGTTCCTCAAAAACATCTAGGTACTCGGTTACATTCAAGCCTGTAAACTTTCCTTTTTCTCTCAATATCGCTTGGACTACGCGGGCCCCTTGTTTCTCTATTACCATTTCCTTGAATATATCCTCCATCTCTCTTCTCTGCTCTGTCCTAGAATGTAGCACAAGGTCTAGTGTAAGTGGTTCAACTATCTCTCTAAGCTCAGAGTAGAGATCAGAGAAGAGGCTTGATGAGTCACGAGCCAGGAGGTAAAGGTCAGTCTAAGCTCTTTGATTTGCCTAGGCCACAGTCTAGTCAAACTGTCCTCTCTTCGATTCCCAAGATCTCAATGTATTTTCCCCCTTTTTGTGATAAGTTTTCTAATGTTTTGTCTAGGCTATGAAATCAGTAAATCTCTAGTCTTAGCAAGAAAAAAAAGTGCTCACACGCATGGACTAAACTAATGCAAAGCGTGGATGCTCAAACGCAGACAGCAAGACAGTCTTTCTGTTTCAACAGTGTGTGTGAAACAATGCAAAATTCAAATAACTTGAAGTGCTAGTACCTGGAATCTCTATCTGATGCCGAGGTTCTTGTCTCTTTCCTCAAGGAGTGGGTGGCGTGTCGAGGATCACCGGGCAACCGCCTCGCTTCACGTCGGGTTCAGGTGTCGGGAAGAAGGAGGTCGTGGCG
>CM035421.1:62121257-62141257 GCA_020310875.1 Ceratopteris richardii | reverse complement strand
CATTCAAATACTAAGGTTCTATTTAATTAAAACCTTAAGCTACGTTTAATTTAAATGACTTATTTAATTAAGGAGTTTAGTGTAATTGAATTAGAATAATAAATCAAGTGGATAATTAGCTAGTGGTGTGTATGAATGCTAGATAAAAGGATGGTTTATATAAGATGTGTGACTAAAGTGATTTAAGGAGTGGTTGGAATAAATGATGCAATTAAAGGAAGTTAAAGAGAAACTTTAAATGAATGGTGTATATGAAAATGGTTAAAAGAATGGAACAAGTGTGCTGTGTGAATAAAGCTAATTTAAAGAGTGATGAAAGTTAGTGGGTAAAAGTGAGGTTGAGAATTTAAAGCAAATAAAAAAGAGTGGTAAAATGAAGATCTCTGTGTGTATAAATATGTGGGCTTTGCTCCATATTTTGTTAATGTTTTTCTGCAGAAACATTGAAGAGTACAAGCAATTGAAGTGAAGTGACAGATTGAAGATCCATTTACCTTAAATTTTCATTTAGTCAATTACCCATTTGTTTAGAAATTTATCCTATTATTCAGACCTTACATTTGTATTAGAGTTATTGATTTGAGCCCTTAGCTTATCAATTCATTTGTTCAAGCAGATTCAACATCAATATTATTTTCCATTGATTTTTTTTATGTCTTCTGAGTTATTCCATGAGTCTGAGCACAGTAGTATTCAAAACATTGAAACTACAACCAAATGCATAGAATTAGTGACAGAAGAACTCATTAAAGATAATATTACTTCAGAATCATTAGTTTCTATATCTTATGACCAATGTTTAACTACGTTCTTAACTTTTTCTTCCATTGCATCTTCTGAACCACATAGTAATGAAGATTTATTTCCACCGTCTTTAGCTAGACATACTCATCCAAAACCATTAGAAACCAAAGTAGAGGAGGTAGTTAAAGATCATATCACCGAAGAGTCATTGATTTTAACACCCAAATAGGAAGCTATTGCGAGATATAGAGCAGCTCGTCCTTATGGTCCTTAGACTGAGTCCGCTACAGACACCCTGCGTGTGCCGCACAATTTAGGCGGATGACTTGATCCACCATCCGAGCATCTCTCACGACCCAACATTGGTGAACCCGACGTGAACCAACAACTTGCGACTCAGACGGATATTTTCAAATTGCATTGCATATACATTGGTACGATTCTACTTTGGTGCGGCTGCGTCTTCATCGCTAGAAGCTGTGGCACTGAGGTGAACTTGTAATCTTCTTGGTGTCGAGGGCTGGTCTGTTGACCTGAGCGCCTCCACAAAGATTGGCAAGTAGGCGAACCTCCTCACGCCACCCCTTTCATCAACAATTGAAGAACAAAATGTTTGCACCCATTTTTATCAAAAGATGTATTTAGGTTTTGATTCAAATCAATAAATGTATTGAATTTCACAAAAAGAACTATTTTGAGCCTCATCTTCGAGCAGTTGGTATAATTTCTTTACTCTTACATTCTTGCATACATAATTTTATTTAAGGTTGAATTATTGGTATAAGTTTATTGGTATAGGTTAAAGGCAACTATTTGTGAATCATAGGTTAAGCATAAATCATAGCTTTACTTGCAATATTTTGGCATATTTGAAAACTTATCAAACTGGACTCGAACGGAATTTCAGAATTAGTAGCTGAGCATAAGGAAAGAGTAACGAAAGAAGTTTAGGATATTGTTAGGATTATTCAAGCTAGATCAAATCAAACTACAAAAATGGATGAACTCTTTCAAAATATGATGCATGAGACACAGGGTCAGAAAGTAGTTGAAACATTATTAAAGGATAAAGGGAAATTTACTGGTATGAATGTTACAAATTATTTAGACACATTTGAGGACTTAGCCAAGTTACACGGCTTGCCTGATACAAAATGGAAATCCTATCTTGGACGACTTTCCATAAGTACGGTTAAAGCTATTATGGAACTTCATGACAATAAGGAATGGGATGAGTTTAAAAAAGAGCTACATAAAGAATTTTATTTAGAGGACTATAGCCAACACAGTAGAGAGGGATTTATGAAATGGATTTGTTATCCTAAGCCTCACATTTCTTTAACTCAACTCCATGGCGAATTTATGAAAAGATTCTGTCAATTACCTGAACAGGATAGAGTTGCCCTTACCCTAGATATCATTTTACATTTCCTTAAAATCTTGACTCCAGATATAAGGGTAGAGGTTGAGCGTAGGCTTAAAGAACCAGGAAAGAAATATGGGCTTACAGATGACTGGGGTGTACTGAAAATAGTGGTTGAGGTGGTTGCTCACATGAAGCAACACAAAACACTTCTTTATGATTCAATGTCTCAACCATCCTCCAGTTTTCCTCCTATTCATGCAACTAGGGATACACATATAGATTCAAAAGTTGAGCCTACAACATCTGCTTCTAGAGTACCAACTGAGTTGCAATTTGAGATTTTGTTTAACAAGTTGGACAATATGATGCATATGCATGAAAATATGTCTAAAGAGGTAGCGGCTTTGCAGAATGTGGTGTATGCTTTAAACTTACAAGATAAACCTGGAATGCAAGCTCATCCGACTATCTATCCTCAACCACTTAGTGTTCCTAATGCACCATTAGTAGCTCCGACTCAGCCATTAGTACCTCCTAATCCACCAGTTGTACCCCAACCAATTCCTCAAGCATTTAACCAAAGGAATTTCAATGAAAGGAGAAATGCCAATGTGAGGAGATGTATCTGGTGCGATGGCACAGATCATTTGACTTACACATGTGAAGCATTGAAAGATGCAGAAGAGAAAAGACTTGTAATTGATATTGACAAGCGATTGTGCGACTATAGAACACATTTACCCTTAGCTGCAAATTGGGGAAAGGGAGGGATGCAGAAACTGTATGAAAACCTTTCGGAGTCTAAGAAATCTGCTTCTGCTGTTAAACTAGAATATGTTGATAGTGACTCTGATTCTGAACAAACAAGAGAAACAAGGAACTACTCAATTGAAGCTTTAATAAAGGCAAGAGATGATATAGTGCAGAAAACTATGTGGAACTGTCCTGTAGATCAATTCTCGATATATTCGCATATTGCGAATGTTGAAGAGAAAAGAAAGAGGGATGATGAGCAAGATACAAATGAATCAAGCAGAAGAATAACTAGAAGTAAGATGAG
Source organism: Ceratopteris richardii (assembly GCA_020310875.1). Lineage (NCBI taxonomy): Eukaryota > Viridiplantae > Streptophyta > Polypodiopsida > Polypodiales > Pteridaceae > Ceratopteris > Ceratopteris richardii. The sequence continues at coordinate 62,138,087 of CM035421.1, read as the reverse complement.
AGATGAGCCTAAGCCTAAGAAATTTTAGTTTGAACAAGGCAAAAGTTCTAAAACAAATGAGGAGCGAAGAAAAGAAATTAGGGAGGGTAAACAACCTGTGATTAATGAGCCAATTCAAACATCAGACAAAGTAGAGCAATTCCTAGAACTGAAACAAAAACTGAAGAAAAACTAGAGAAGAAACCAAAACGAGTTCCAAAAGCTATTCTTATTTCAGAACTTGAACAAAAAGTTGATTCAAAAGAAATATTGTATGACATTTTATTAGAAAGTGTAGTAACAATGACCTTAGAACAAATTTTCTCAATAGCAAAAATTGAGTCTAAGGAAAATTTTGGTTGTGGATCACTCCTAGGAGCATGTGCCAACATACCCCTAGTGATAGGTGGAATCTCTAAAACATTCTACTTTTTCATTTAGGACAACTGCTCTTATGATATTATCTTAGGTCAACCATTTATATGCGAAGCCAGAATGGAGACTAAAGTAATGGATGATGGCTCAGCATACGCAAGAATTAGATCTAAAGATGATCTACAATCACTCCAAGTTATGATCGTCAGCCCAAACCACGTACGAAATAGGGAGCAAATTAGGAAGATGCCCATCCGTTCTCATGAAAAGATACGAGAAGATCATATGCCTCTTCGTGAGTTCGGAACTTATTATGATCAAAATTTTGCCTAGATGCCACTGTTGAGCGAGACAATGGTGGTACTTGGTTTGATGTCTCGCACCCATCTGTAGATACTTTAGATAGTTTTCTTTATATTTCCCTTCATCATATTTGCAATTCAGTCATTATAAACAAATTCCTAAAAAAATTATAAAACATTATGAAAAATTTTATAAAGATAAAGGTTTCATTTCTTCTAATGAACACATTGAAAACGTAATTGAGACTTTATCTTCAAACTCATTGACTGAAGAACTTCAAAATATTTTGCATGAAAAAGAAAATTTTAGATTTGTACTTTTAAATTTTATTGAAGAATATGATCTTATTATTAAATTTGTTATGAGTAATGAAAGTAAGGAAGCAAAAGTAAATACAAAATATAAAACTGTTGAAAAAAAAATTAAACCGATTGCCCAGCCTTTACCACGAGAGAGTGAAGAGAAGTTTAGGCAAGTTACAAATGATCCTTATTTAAGAGAGCGCACAAATATAGGTCATACCTTCAAAGACAAAACTTTAAAACTAATCAAGATAGGGAATGATGATAATTTTTTGTTACTCGTGGAAGGAGAATTATTTCAAAAAGTGATTAGAAAGCATGGAAAGGCATTTTCTTTACATCCCCATGAGATAGGCTGTGCAGACCCACAAATTGTACCACCAATGATCATCTTTACGGTGCCTCACATTCCATGGAATCTTCGTCCCATACCTGTTCCGAAAGCCCATTTACTAGAGTTAATACGGCTTCTTAAGGAAAAGATTCACATGCGAATTTTAGAGCCATCGTCTGCACCCTACTCAAATAGGTGGTTTACTGTTCCCAAGAAAAATGGCAAGTTACGATTCATTCAAGATTTACAACCTGTCAATAAGGTTACTATTAGGAATGTAGCTACTGGGCCCATTGTAGGAGAATTTGCTGAAGCCTTTGCTGGTCATGCCATTTACTCAATGGGAGACTTGTATTTTGGCTACGATCAATTTCAGCTTGCTATTGAAAGTAGAGACATTACGACCATGAAAACTCCTTTAGGCTTAGTTTGCATGTGCACTTTGCCGCAAGGAGCGACTAATTCAGTAGCGCATATGATGAACGCCATGAATTCTGTATTACATGACCTCATTCCTAATATAGCCATGCCATTTATTGATGACATTCCTATTAAAGGATGTATTGAGAATGCGAAAGATGAAACTTTAGATTCCTCTGGCTGCAGGAAGTTTGTAGTAGATCATATCTCTGACTGTGAAAGGATTTTCCAGAGATTTGAAGAGGTTGGTCTCACATTCTCCATTGAGAAATCTGTTTTTGGTGTCAATGAGTTACTTATAGTTGGGCATTTATGTGGACATTACGGTCGGGGGCCATATCCACCTAAAGTTGATGCTATAAACAAGATTTCTGAAACCTGTAGCAATATTAGTGAGGTAAGACGATTCCTTGGTGCTTGTGTGTTTTATTCCATCTGGATTCCACACTATGCACATGTTGCAAACTGTCTTTATGCTTTGCTAAGGAAGAATTGAAAGTTTCTTTGGATTGAAGAACACTCAAAAGCTATGAAAAAGTTAAAGAAATTACTTCTTGAAGCTCCTATTTTAAAGCGAGTAGATTATACTGATCAAAAGCCTATTATTTTAACAGTTGATACGAGCCCTATAGGTATAGGATGGGTTATTGGTTAGGACGATGAAGAGGGCAATAGGTATGCTGTGAGATTTGGAGCTAAGATTTTACACGATACGCAAAGAAATTATCCGCAAATTAAACGAGAACTCTGGGGTTTAGTCACGGCATTGAAATCCGATAAAGAATATTGTATAGGTGCAAATGTAATAGTTGAGACAGATTGCCTACCTCTAATTGGCATGATTACAAATTATTCATCACCCGACATTGCCATGCTTAGATGGATTTTGTACATCAAGTTTATAAATCCTGTTTTGATACATATTGCAGGTAAATCTAATCCTGTGGCCGATATGCTTTCTCGAGCTAGATTTGATAAGGAGAAAGAAACAGAATTAGATATAAATGCAATTAATTATGATTCTAAAGCATACGTATATGAACAGTTTAATATTGAAGAATACGAAGGAGAGTGGCAGGATATTGGGAAGTATCTTAGGACTTTGGTTAGGGCACCTACATGGTCTGCAAATAGATTTCGGAATTTTGGAAAAGAGCTTTCAACTTTTTCCTGAAAGATGGTCTAATTTGGAGACATGCTAGGGGAAAAATTAGATTGCCACAAAGAGTACTAGGTACCAAGAATCTTCAGATGCAAGTCATGAAGAGCATGCATGATACTTTATGGGCTGGACATAAAGGATTTGTAGCTACGTATGAAAAAATTAGAGAAGGATACTGGTGGCCAGGCATTTATGTTACTGTTAAAAATTATGTGAATTCTTGTGACGTATGTCAGATTCATTCATCAGTCAAGCATAGGGATCCATTGCATCCTACCTATCCACCATGTATCCATTATAAATGGGTAGTAGAATTAGTGACCATGCCCAAAGGTATCGATAAGATGAGATATATAGTCCTTGCATGTGAAGATCTTACTAATCATGTTGAAGTCCGAGCTCTAAGATCTAAGACAAATTTTAATGCATGTAAATTTCTTCTTGAAGATGTCATTTCACAATTTGGTTATGTAGAAAAGTTAGTGGCTGTTAGGAGAGAATTAGATGCACAAGAGGCTAGAGAATTCTTTGCTAGGCATGCAATTCGTTTAGCTCTTACTACTGCCTATAACCCTGAGGCTAATGGGAAGATAGAAAGAGGGAATTCTCCTATTATTAAAGCGATTTCTAAAGTTTGTAATGGAGAGCTTAAGAATTGGCCAAAATATCTGCCATTTGCATTGTGGGCTGATAGAATGACCTGCACTAGAACGACGGGGTATATGCCAGCAGAGTTGATGTACTGCCAAAAACCAATTTTCCCTGTGCATACTCAAATTCTTACTTGGACTACTTTACCATGGGAAGATAATCTGTCAACTGAAGATCTATTAGCTCTAAGAGTTCAGCAATTGGAACAAGGGAATGAAAGAATAGAAGAGGCTATAGTTAAATTGAAAGATTCTCGATTGAAAAACAAGAAGTAGTTTGATAAATAACATAGGTTAAGACCAAAGCCAATACAAATTAATGATTGGGTTTTAATTTATGACAGTACGTTTGATTCTCACTATGATGCTCGTAGGAAACTTAAAAGGCGTTGGTTTGGACCTTATGTGGTAGTCAAAGTTTATGATAATGGAATGTATGCCTTACGCGAATTAGATGGTACTCCTCTTAAAAACTTAATTGCTGGTAAAAGAATTAAATTATTTAGACAAAGAGATGATGAAACTTATGAAGTAATGTATGATGAAGAACATGACTAATTTATGTATGGATGAATTTCTTTAATGAAGTTCTTTAATGTGGGTTTCTTTTGCAGGAAAGAAGAAGAATATTTGAATATGAAATTTAATAATTTTGTATGTCTAGTTGTTGTTGTTTAATGATTAACAGGTCTTTGAAGAACAAATTAAGATGCATGAAGATGAAGTGCAAGAGATTGAAGATAGTACATGAAGTTCAAAATTCAAGCAATCAAAGCGATATTTGGATGAAAAGCAATATTGAAGAAGAATGCTATGTCGATCAGGTGAAACAGTTCTAAACCTGATTAATGTTTAAAGTTTTGTTTTTCCTTCCATTTCATGATAGGATATGTACAGTATTCAGATAGGTTAAGAAACTTCTTAAAATTATGAAAAGTAGAATTTACACTGAAGTAGGAACGTGCTTGAAGAGAAGATAGGGATTAGAGACCTATGGCTGATGAAGGAACCCTTGACTTGCAACTCCTAGTAGAAGTAAACTTGTTTTATATAGGTAAGCTTCCTTAAATCTCACCCATTTAGCTAAAGAGATCCTAGTTCCCCCTTTAGCTTACCTCTAGATCCTTTGCTTTGATTAGGGGTTAAGCCTTTCCCCTTCATTAAAAAAGTTCCGAAGAAAAATTGAAAGTAGTACATTAATGGTTGCTGCATATGAAAAGAGAAAAAAAAAATTGACAAAAAGAAAAATTATGATAAAAAAAGAGATGAAAGAAAAATCAAATGATTTCAATAAATCAGTTGTGGTCTAGAAATCACTTCTGAATTAAAAAGCGGGCTATATAAGGCTGATGTATGCTACAGAGGAATTAGTTTTTTTTATCTTAATGGAAAATGGTTAGGAGATAAGGATAGAAGGCTTATATAACATGTGCTTTACTTATGAACATAGTTAATAGAAGAGTTAGTGTGAACACTATTTAAATGACTTCTATAGTTTCTTTCTAAAATTTGTTTCCCAACTCATGCATTGAACAAAAAGGTTGAAATTCAAGCTTACATAATTTTATAAGTTTTCTTTGCTATCAGAAGATGGACTAATGATAGAAGCATTTTTTATAGACTATTTGCATTTGAATCATGAATAATTTTTTAAAGAATTTGATATTGCGTTCTACAATCTGCAGGTTTGGCCCATCGAGGAGGATGTGCAGGTTTGGTGGTGGTGGATGTCGGGAAGATTTGCATCTTCCAGTTGACGACCAGGGAAATTAACATATTTTATTGGTGACTTCTAATCCTCTTTTATATCACTGTTGACAGTTGTCTGGATTCACTTAACTACTTTTGAAGTGTTTATAGGTACAAGTAATGATGAAGAACATATGTTCATATTAGGGTTTACCCTAATTACTCATTTAATGAGTGTTTAATATTTATACATGCAAGAAACATGGGTATATAACCTTGGTTCATATGATTTTATGACAATAGGGTTCATCCGAAGGGTCTCAAAAGATTCTAATGGGTTCATGCTAGAGTTTATTTATATTTCAATGGGTTAATGATAGGGTTCAGAAGGATTTTAATGGGTTATCAGGGGTTATCACGGGTTGCCAAAGGGTTTCAAGTAGGATTTCGAAGGTTTTATTGAATTTTAAGGGTTAAAATAACAAGTATTTTATTAAATTAAACTTTAAAATGAACATTTATATAGTAAAAAAAATAAAATATGATTTCATTAATTAATTTATTCATGTGTGTGCATTTAAATACTAAGGTTCTATTTAATTAAAACCTTAAGCTAAGTTTAATTTAAATGACTTATTTAATTAAGAAATTTAGTGTAATTGCATTAAAATAATAAATCAAGTGGATAATTAGCTAGTGGTGTGTATGAATGCTAGATAAAAGGATGGTTTATATAAGATGTGTGACTAAAGTGATTTAAGGAGTGGTTGGAATAGATGATGCAATTAAAGGAAGTTAAAGAGAAACTTTAAATGAATGGAGTATATGAAAATGGTTTAAAGAATGGAACAAGTGTTGTGTGAATAAAGCTAATTTAAAGTGCGATGAAAGTTATTGGGTAAAAGTGAGGTTGAGAATTTAAAGCAAATAAAAAAGAGTGGTAAAATGAAGATCTCTGTGTGTATAAATATGTGGGCTTTGCTCCATATTTTGTTAATGTTTTTCTACAGAAACATTGAAGAGTACAAGCAATTGAAGTGAAGTGACAGATTGAAGATCCATTTACCTTAAATTTTCATGTAGTCAATTACCCATTTGTTTAGACATTTATTTTAGGTAGTGATGTGTGTGAACACTCTAGGACTGCCGGGGCACTTTTTTCCCTCTTTAGGAGGTTTTTTTCCCCCGGCTTGTATATACGCCTATTGCCCTAATGGGCTACTTATCTTTGTACATTCTCTAGTAATACATTCAGTATTGTGAATTTGTGCTCCAAGCTTCTTCTTCTTCCTTGTGATGTTCGCGTGCTTCCGCAGACGTCTATCTCCAACATATATATGTACATAACCATATCAATTATTTAATTAAATATTTTCAAATTATAAAGATATACCTCTTTCCAGAGAAATCAAAATATTTAATATTAAATATTGATATATTTATACATAAAGAAATTTCAACTTATATATATAATTTATAATTTCAAAAACACACACACACACACACACATATATATATATATATATATATATATATATATATATATATATATATATATATATATATATATATATATATATATATATATATATATATATATATATATATATATATATATATATATATATATATATATCCAATCATTTGAATCAATATCTTCAAAATATTAAAAAGAAAATGACTTCAAGAAAACTCAAAATCTATGAATAACATAGAATATTATTAAATGATGAGCAAATATAATTGGATCTATAATTATCCATTTAAAGCAAATTATCTCAAAAACATATGGTGTTTAGAAACACCTAATTAAATTTAATGTATGGCTATATATCCACCTAATTGAATGATCTCGACATTGTATGGTGTTTAGAAACACCGAAATAAATTGAATACATAATAATAATCCCTCTAATTGAATGTTGTCAATACTATCCCTTTGTAGTGAACAACATTGGTGCTAATGGAGAGCCATGTAGTCAACGTTATTTCCTTCACAAAAAGTTAGCAAATCCATCTAGTTGACATTAATTCCTGCAACATAAAAAGGTAGCAAAGCAAAAGAAAACACAAGCTTGGGATGATTTACAAAAGAAAACACATGAAGCTATTATAATTGAATTACAAATTACAATCATCTTCATTAGAGGTATTATATTCATGGTTTTTAGTAGATTGTAATTTTGCTTTTATTCCTGTACAAAAGTCACATTTGGAGAAGGTACTTGACTTTGATAAAGAAACTGTTCTAAATTCTATATTCCACATTCTTGAAAATGTTGGTTGAGATAATTTATTATATCCCAAACTCTCTAATGTCATATTCACCTCTCGAAGAATATCCACTTGTTTATAATGTGATGGAAGCACTCTTTGTGTTTCACGAGAACCATCAGTACATGTTCTCTACTTGTGTGGCATTTGACCTGCATTATTATCAATGAAAACATGTATCAAAGCTTTTGCTATTTCTACATGTTTGATACTTTTTCTAAGTATTCCATTATTCCCATGAATGGATACCTTTTGACCAAGTAGAAACTTTTCTCGTAGCCTATAAAATGAGCTCTTTCCAATACCATGAATTAAATACCATGCCTTGATACATACTTCTTTTGCATCAAACGTGACTCAAGCGCTGACTTGAGTTCACACAGTTACCTTTGTAGACCATATTCATGCAATCCAATACATATTTGCATCTATCTGAATAGCATTGTCCCTAAACGTTTAATCTTGCATCCATTATTTTAGCCCTACTAGCTACTTGACAACATCTCTGTTCACAACAACCATGCATTGAAACCATCTGAATTCTCTCAAATGAGCATCTCTTATTAGGAGCCAATGTATTATTTTTTCTAGCCTTGTGGATGTAACTTCTTTTTTTTTTTGTTCACTTCAAAATATCCACAGTTAGTATTTTCCATATGAAAATCCTCTTGTTGATCTGATTCCATTCGAAGAGGAGAAACAACTTGTATATCATCAAAACAATGTTGAATATCAATAGCATGAGAATAATTCTTATCAACATCTACATCCTCAATACCATTGCAATTATCATCATCGATGTTGTACGATGACGTAAAGCAAAAATTTGGATTCTCTCCAGCTTCAAGATCCACATCCTCAATACCATTGCAATGATCATCTTCAATGTCATACAATGAGTTAAAGCCTAATTTTTGTATCATAGCCTCACCATCTTCTGTAATGATTTGGAGTATAGGCCAACTCACCAATTTCAAAGTTGAATCCAAAGTTGATGGATCCACAGTTTCATCCATAATAACACCTAGGAAACTTTCTCCCAAATCTTTGCAATTTATAGCATCCCATGGATTTACCAATAAAACAATACCAGTTGCAAATCTTTCACGCTTTTCATGATCCAACAAGATGACTCTCTTTCCTTTCCACTTTTCTCTTTCTTCAAGTTGACCAGATATAGTTTGCTTTGTTGCCATATTGATTTTGCCTGTAAAAAGAATAAATGAGAAATTAACAATGCTATTCAATTGATCATTCTTTCAATAATTATTGTAAAAATAATCAATTGAATTAAAACTAGAACACAAACATCATTTCCACAAAAAATAATCCATATTTGCATATACAGACATTCACTAATTAGACTTAACTTTGAGTCCAGTCAAAAATCAAGGAAACTACAAGAATAAAAATCTCTAACTTCATTCTCATGCTAGCATGTTAAGAGGCACTCAAACCATCCCTGAAATGATGTTATGTATGTCTTTGTATGTGTGTACTTTAGTGTGTACAATACTGACTTCAGTTGAATAGAGGTTCCACTTTATGTTCGAAACTTACATTACTCAAAGTTGAATAGAGGTAAGTCCGACTCAAATTGAATATAGGCTCAATCTCTCTCTATCTCCAAGTTGAATTGAAACTCAAACTCAAGTTGAATCCTTTCTGACTCTCAAACTTAATTTTGAGCTCCTCAAATTCCAAATTGAATAGAGGCTCAAACTTAAGTTCGAGCCTTTCAAACTACACATTGAATAGAGCTTCAAACTTGAGTTTGAGCCTCTTCAACTCTACGTTCAAGAGAGATTCAATTCTTATTGCTGGAAAAGCTAAGAGGCTCAAACTCATATCATCTAACTCAATAGACAAAAACTTGATATGATTAAAAGGCTCAAACTTAAGTTCGAGCCTCATGCCCTTGTAGATGCAAGAAGATATTAGTCCTCTTGAACCTAAATGGCTCAAATCGATATGATTCAGAGGCTTAGCTCTTGTAGGTTTGAGTTAACAATATCAATCTATTTCTTGAAGAACCTGAGAGGCTCAAACTTAAGTTTGAGCCTCATATCATGTGACCAAACAATCTCGAACTTGATATGATTAAAGGCTCCAAATTGAATATAGGCTCAAACTCTCTCGATCCAAATTGGAATGAAATTTTAAAATAGACTCAAGTTAAAAGTACTATCATGTTTGCTGGAAAAGCTTAGAGGCTCGAACTTAAGTTGAAGCCTCGCTTGTAACTAAATAAACTGAAACTTGACATGATTCAAAGCAGTCCGAGCCTTATATTATGTGACACAACATGAAATTCATGGGCCGACTCTACATTCAGCAGACATTCAATTTTAAACTCCAACTTGAATCGACATCCAAACCTAAGTTTCACCTTCAGTTAGTTCTTTTGGATGTAAGAGACTATCCAACGTAATAGGCTCAAACTTAAGTTGGACCATCTTTTATTAAAATTTCAAAATAGATTCAAGTTAAAAATACTATCATTTTTGCTGGAAAAGCTTAGAGGCTCAAACTTAAGTTCGAGCCTCATTTGTAACTAAACAAACCGAGAGTTGACATGATTCACAGCAGTTGGAGCCTCATATTATGTGACACAACATAAAACTCATGGGCTCGAACTTAAGTTCGAGTCTCATATCATGTGAAGACTCAAACTTGATATGATTCTAAAGGTGTGAACTTAAGTTCGAGCCTCTTAGCTCTTTTGGATTCATGAGCTAAGAGGCTCGAACTTAAGTTCTAGCAACTTTTGGAAAAGCTGAAAAAGTATGAGCTTCATAACTCAACTCATAAGATTCAGAGGCTTAGCTCTTGTAGATAAAAGAAGATTTGAGTTAAAAATATTAGTGTTTTTACCAGAAAACTTAAGAAGCTCGAACTTAAGTTGAAGCCTGTTTTTGCCAAAAAACTTGAGAGGCTCGAACTTAAGTTAGAGCCTCATATCATGTGAGCCAACAATTCCAAACTTCATATGACTCACGGGCTCCAAATTGAATATAGGCTCAAACTCTCTCGATCCAAGTTGAAATGAAATTCAAACTGAAGTTCATAGTTTGAATTTCAATCCTGTCTTATTTACAAACTTTAGTTTGGGTTTCTCAAACTGAAGTTTCATCCTCTCTTATTCTCAAAATTAAGTTCGAGCTTGTTAGATTCTTGAATAGGTTTAGTTCGAGCCCTTCAAACTCCACATTGAATAGAGGTTCAAACTTAAGTTCAAACCTCTGCGACTCTACGCTCAATAGACATTCTATTTTAAACTCCACCTTGAATCAACATCCAAACCTAAGTTTCACCTTCAGTTAGTTCTTTTGGATGTAAGAGAGTATTCAATGTAATAGGCTTGAACTTAAGTTCGAGCGTCTTTTATTAAAATTTCAAAATAGATTCAAGTTAAAAATACTATTCTCTTTGCTGGAAAAGCTTAGAGGCTCGAACTTAAGTTCGAGCCTCATTTGTAACAAAATAAACTAAGACTTGACATGATTCAAAGCAGTCCGAGCCTCATATTATGTGACACAACATAAAATTCATGGGCCGACTCTACATTCAACAGACATTCAATTTTAAACTCCAACTTGAATCGACATCCAAACCTAAGTTTCACCTTCAGTTAGTTCTTTTGGATGTAAGAGACTATCCAACGTAATAGGCTCAAAATTAAGTTCGAGCATCTTTTATTAAAATTTCAAAATAGATTCAAGTTAAAAATACTATTATGTTTACTAGAAAAGCTTAGAGGCTCGAACTTAAGTTCCAGCCTCATTTGTAACTAAACAAACCGAGAGTTGACATGATTCAAAGCAGTCGGAGCCTCATATTATGTGACACAACATAAAATTCATGGGCTCGAACTTAAGTTCGAGTCTCATATCATGTGAAGACTCAAACTTGATATGATTCTAAAGGTGTGGACTTAAGTTCAAGCCTCTTAGCTCTTTTGGATTCATGAGTTAAGAGGCTCGAACTTAAGTTCTAGCAACTTTTGGAAAAGCTGAAAAAGACTGAGCTTCATAACTCAACTCACAAGATTCAGAGGGTTAGCTTTTCTAGATGCAAGAAGATTTGAGTTAAAAATATTAGTGTTTTTACTAGAAAAATTGAGAGGCTGGAACTTAAGTTGAAGCCTGTTTTTGCCAAGAACCTTGAGAGTCTCGAACTTAAGTTGGAGCCTCATATCATCTGAGCCAACAATTCCAAACTTGATATGACTCACGGGCTCCAAATTTAAGATACGCTCAAATTCTCTCGATCCAAGTTGGAATGAAATTCAAACTAAAGTTCATAGTTTGAATTTCAATCCTATCTGATTTACAAAATTAAGTTTGGGTTTCTCAAACTGAAGTTTAATCCTCTCTAATTCTCAAAATGAAGTTTGAGCTTGTTAGATTCCAACTTGAATAGATTTAGTTCGAGCATCTTTTATTAAAATTTCAAAATAGATTCAAGTTAAAAATACTATCATGTTTGCTGGAAAAACTTAGAGGCTCGAACTTAAGTTCGAGCCTCATTTGTAACTAAACAAACCGAGAGTTGACATGATTCAAAGCAGTTGGAGCCTCATATTATGTGACACAACATAAAATTCATGGGCTAGAACTTAAGTTCGAGTCTCATATCATGTGAAGACTCAAACTTGATATGATTCTAAAGGTGTGAACTTAATTTCGAGCCTCTTAGCTCTTTTGGATTAATGAGTTAAGAGGCTCGAACTTAAGTTCTAGCAACTTTTGGAAAAGCTGAAAAAGTCTGAGCTTCATAACTCAACTCATAAGATTCAGAGTCTTAGCTTTTGTAGATGCAAGAAGATTTGAGTTAAAAATATTAGTGTTTTTACTAGAAAACTTGAGAGGCTCGAACTTAAGTTGAAACCTGTTTTTGCCAAAACACTTGAGAGGGTCGAACTTAAGTTGGAGCCTCATATCATCTGAGCCAACAATTCCAAACTTGATATGACTCAGGGGCTCCAAATTGAAGGTAGGCTCAAACTCTCTCGATCCAAGGTGGAATGAAATTCAAACTGAAGTTCATAGTTTGAATTTCAATCCTGTCTGATTTACAAACTTAAGTTTGGGTTTCTCAAACTGAAGTTTAATCCTCTCTAATTCTCAAAATTAAGTTCGAGCTTGTTAGATTCCAACTTGAATAGATTTGGTTGAAGCTCTTCAAACTGCACATTGAATAATGGTTGAAACTTAAGTTCAAACCTCTACGACTCTACATTCAACAGACATCCAGTTTTAAACTCCAACTTGAATCGACATCCAAACCTAAGTTTCACCTTCAGTTAGTTCTTGTGGATGTAAGAGAGTATTCAATGTAATAGGCTTGACCTTAAGTTCGAGCGTCTTTCATTAAAACTTCAAAATAGATTCAAGTTAAAAATACTATCTTGTTTGCTGGAAAAGCTTAGAGGCTCAAACTTAAGTTTGAACGTCATTTGTAACTAAACAAACTGAGAGTTGACATGATTCAAAGGAGTCGGAGACTCATATTATGTGACACAACATAAAATTCATGGGCTCGAACTTAAGTTCGAGTCTCATATCATGTGAAGACTCAAACTTGATATGATTCTAAAGGTGTGAACTTAAGTTCGAGCCTCTTAGCTCTTTTGGATTCATAAGTTAAGAGGCTCGAACTTAAGTTCTAGCAACTCTTGGAAAAGCTAAAAAAGTTTGAGCTTCATAACTCGACTCATAACATTCAGAGACTTAGCTTTTGTAGAGGCTAGAAGATTTGAGTTAAAAATATTAGTGTTTTAACCAAAAAACTTGAGAGGCTCGAACTTAAGTTGAAGCCTATTTTTGCCAAAAACATTTGAGGGGCTCAAACTTAAGTTGGAGACTCATATCATGTGACCCAACAATTCCAAACTTGATATGACTCATGGGCTCCAAATTGAATATAGACTCAAACTCTCTCGATCCAAGTTGAAATGAAATTCAAACTAAAGTTCATAGTTTGAATTTCAATCTTATCTGATTTACAAACTTAAGTTTGGGTTTCTCAAACTGAAGTTTCATCCTCTCTAATTCTCAAAATTAAGTTCGAGCTTGTTATATTCCAACTTGAATAGGTTTAGTTCGAGCACTTATAACTGCACATTGAATAGAGGTTCAAACTTAAGTTCAAACCTCTGCGACTCTACGTTCAACAGACATTCAATTTTAAACTCCACCTTGAATCGACATCCAAACCTAAGTTTCACGTTCAGTTAGTTCTTTTCGATGTAAGAGAGTATTCAATGTAATAGGCTCGAACTTAAGTTCAAGTGTCCTTTATTAAAATTTCAAAATAGATTCAAGTTAAAAATACTATCTTTTTGCTGGAAAAGCTTAGAGGCTAGAACTTAAGTTTGAGCCTCATTTGTAACTAAATAAACTGAGACTTGGCATGATTCAAAGCAGTCGGAGCCTCATATTATGTGACACAACATAAAATTCATGGCCGACTCTACATTCAACAGACGTTCAATTTTAAACTCCAACTTGAATCGACATCCAAACCTAAGTTTCACCTTCAGTTAGTTCTTTTGGATGTAAGAGACTATCCACCGTAATAGGCTCAAACTTAAGTTCGAGCATCTTTTATTAAAATTTCAAGATAGATTCAAGTTAGAAATACTATCATGTTTGCTCGAAAAGCTTACAGGCTCGAACTTAAGTTCGAGCCTCATTTGTAACTAAACAAACTAAGAGTTGACATGATTCAAAGCAGTCGGAGCCTTATATTATGTGACGCAACATAAAATTCATCGGCTCGAACTTAAGTTTGAGTCTGATATCATGTGAAGACTCAAACTTGATATGATTCTAAAGGTGTGAACTCAAGTTCGAGCCTCTTAGCTCTTTTGGAATCATGAGTTAAGAGGCTCAAACTTAAGTTCTAGCAGCTTTTGGAAAAGCTAAAAACATCTGAGCTTCATAACTCAACTCATAAGATTCAGAGGCTTAGCTTTTGTAGATGCAAGAAGATTTGAGTTAAAAACATTAGTGATTTTACTAGAAAACTTGAGAGGCTCGAACTTAAGTTAAAGTCTGTTTTTGCCAAAAAACTTTAGAGGCTCGAACTTAAGTTCGAGCCTCAGATCATGTGAGCCAACAATTCCAAACTTGATATGACTCGGCTCCAAATCGAATATAGGCTCAAACTCTCTCGATCCAAGTTGAAATGAAATTCAAACTGAAGTGTATAGTTTGAATTTCAATCTTGTCTTATGTACAAACTTAAGTTTGGGTTTCTCAAACTGAAGATTAATCCTCTCTAATTATCAAAATGAAGTTCGAGCTTGTTAGATTCCAACTTGAATAGGTTTAGTTCGAGCCCCTCAAACTGCACATTGAATAGAGGTTCGAACTTAAGTTCAAACCTTTGCGACTCTACGTTCAACAGACATTCAATTCTAAACTCCAACTTGAATCGACATCCAAACCTAAGTTACACCTTCAGTTAGTTCTTTTGTATGTAAGAGAGTATTCAATGTAATAGGCTCGAACTTAAGTTCGAGCGTCTTTTATTAAAATTTCAAAATAGATTCAAGTTAAAAATACTATCTTGTATGTTGGAAAAGCTTAGAGGCTTGAATTTAAGTTCGAGCCTCATTTGTAACTAAATAAACTGAGACTTGACATGATTCAAAGCAGTCCGAGCCTCATATTATGTGGCACAACATAAAATTCATGGGCCGACTCTACATTTAACAGACATTCAATTTTAAACTCCAACTTGAATCGACATCCGAACCTAAGTTTCACCTTCAGTTAGTTCTTTTGGATGTAAGAGACTATCCAACGTAATAGGCTCAAACTTAACTTCGAGCATCTTTTATTAAAATTTAAAAATACATTCAAGTTAAAGATACTATCATGTTTGCTGGAAAATCTTAGAGGCTCGAACTTACGTTCGAGCCTAATTTGTAACTAAAAAAAGTGAGAGTTGACATGATTCAAAGCAGTAGGAGCCTCATATTATGTGACACAACATAAATTCATGGCCTCGAACTTAAGTTCGAGTCTCATATCATGTGAAGACTCAAACTTGATATCATTCTAAAGGTGTGAACTTAAGTTCAAGCCTCTTAGCTCTTTTGGATTCATGAGTTAAGAGTCTCGATCTTAAGTTCTAGCAACTTTTGGAAAAGTTGAAAAAGTATGAGCTTCATAACTCAACTCATAAGATTCAGAGGCTTAGCTTTTGTAGATGCAACAAGATTTGAGTTAAAAATATTAGTGTTTTTACTAGAAAACTTGAGAGGCTCGAACTTAAGTTGAAGCCTCTTTTTGCCAAAAAACTTGAGAGGCTCGAACTTAAGTTGGAGCCTCATATCATGTGAGCCAACAATTCCAAACTTGATATGACTCACGGCATCCAAATTGAATATAGGCTGAAACGTTGAAATGAAATTCAAACTGAAGTTCATAGTTTGAATTTCAATCCTGTCTTATTTACAAACTTAAGTTTGGGTTTCTCAAACTGAAGTTTAATCCTCTAATTATCAAAATTAAGTTCAAGCTTGTTATATTCCAACTTGAGTAGGTTTACTTCCAGCCCTTCAAACTGCACATCAAATAGAGGTTCAAACTTAAGTTCAAACCTCTGCGACTCTACGTTCAACAGACATTCAATTTTAAACTCCAACGTGAACTCAAGTTCGAGCTCGTTTATTAAAATTTCAAAATAGATTCAAGTTAAAAATACTATCTGTTTGTTGAAAAAGCTTAGAGGCTCGAACTTAAGTTCGAACCTTATTTGTAACTAAATAAACTGAGACTTGACATGATTCAAAGCAGTCCGAGCATTATATTATGTGACACAACATAAAATTCATGGGCCGACTCTAGAATTAACAGACATTCAATTTTAAACTCCAACTTGAATCGACATCCAAACCTAAGTTTCACCTTCAGTTAGTTCTTTTGGATGTAAGAGACTATCCAATGTAATAGGCTCAAACTTAAGTTCGAGCATCTTTTATTAAAATTTGAAAAATAGATTCAAGTTAAAAATACTATCATGTTTGCTGGAAAAGCTTAGAGGCTCAAACTTAAGTTCAAGCCTCATTTTTCACTAAACAAACAGAGAGTTGACATGATTCAAAGCAGTCGGAGCCTCATATTATGTGACACAACATAAAATTCAGGGGCTCGAACTTAAGTTCGAGTCTCATATCATGTGAAGAGTCAAACTTGATATGCTTCTAAAGGTGTGAACTTAAGTTCGAGCCTCTTAGCTCTTTTGGATTCATGAGTTAAGAGGCTTGAACTTAAGTTCTAGCAACTTTTAGAAAAGCTGAAAAAGTCTGAGCTTCATAACTCAACTCAT
>CM035421.1:62016257-62106257 GCA_020310875.1 Ceratopteris richardii | reverse complement strand
ACTATCAAATCTAAAGCTCCACTAATAATTATTTTGCTCAACAATACTTGAGTTTAGGTTTAAAAGCATTTACAAATTTAGTAGAGATGGTCAAAAAATAAATCCCATCATCCATTCATTCAAAATTAGGTTTCCTTCTATATAAATACTCACAAATATACAATCATTCATATTAAAGAAATTCAACTAACTCTATTCATACAAACATCCATCTTGTTTGCCCAATTTTAATACTGGGAGTATTTTCCACATCTAGTGCTCATATTAGGTTCATAATTTTTCTCCATCATCACATCGTCTTCATGTTGGTGTAATTCATAATTTACATTTTTAGGATGAAAGAAAGTATAACTTCTCTTAATAATATTTTTGTTGGTTTTACATTCAAAACTTTGTTGTTTTAAGAGCAAAGACTTAACCCCTTATTCGAAGGTAAGGATCTAGATTCATGTAGAAGCAAGAATAAGGATTTCACATAGACATGATTCATGCATTTCTATGCTCATATTTATACAAATTTACTTTCCTCGTTTGTATAGAATTTCAAAATCCATTTGTTCAATCATATCACAACCGAATTTATAAAGTTTTGAAACACAAACTTGAAATATTTATTTTCCTAATTTGGCGAAAGAATTTTCCTTGATAATTTGACATATCCATAATCCAAATTTTATAGTTTTAGTAATTCATAAATGCAAATGATATGCATACTATAAAAATAAGAAATAGATATCATGAAAAAATACCACTTGAAATTTAGCTTCTGTTGGAGATCGATGTCTATGGAAGCACGCGAACAGCACAAGGAAGAAGAAGAAGCTTGGAGCACAAACACACAATACTGAATGTATTACTAGAGAATGTACAAAGATAACTAGCCCATTAGGGCAATAGGCATATATACAAGCCGGGGGAAAAAACCTCCTAAAGAGGGAAAAAAGTGCCCTAGCGGTCCTAGTGTGTTCACACACATCACTACCTAAATATATCAACAAATCCCCCCTAGGAGTGATGCGGTGAACAAGGAGCTGGAACTCATGTAAAAGGAAGTGCCAAGCTGAAATCACTCCACAAAAGGAAGTAAGCCCAAAGCTTTGCGGAAAGCTTCAAACTTCTCCCTAGGGAAAGCCTTCGTGAAAAGGTCTGCAATGTTCTCTTGCATCAGCACATATGTCAAGCTGATCTCCCCAGCAGAGAAGCTCTCCCTGACATAGTGATAATGCATCTCAATGTGCTTAGTGCGAGCATGGAACACAGGGTTCCTTGCAAGTACCAATGCGCTCTGACTGTCAGTGAAGATGGTGGTGGCAGAAGACTGGCCAACACCCAAATCAGCCATAAGGCGTCTGAGCCACACACACTCGACAGTCGCTGTGAAAGCTGCCCTATACTCAGCCTCACAACTGAAAGTGGCCAGAGTAGGCTGCTTCTTGCTCAACCAAGATATACATGAGCTACCAAGCATGAAGCAAAAACCACTGGTGGACACACGAGTGTCATAGCAACCAGCCCAATCTGAGTTAGAAAAAGCATGTAAATTTGGCGGTAGTGATCCCCCTTGGGATAAAACTACCCAAGTAGTCGAGTACCACTCAAATAGCGAAAGATGCGCTGAACTACCTTCCAATGCGTGACTCCTGGGCAATGCATAAACCTGCTCATCTGTGAGACAGCAAATTGAATATTTGGTCGAGTAATGCATAAGTAAATCAAGCATCCAACAGCCTGCTGATAGAGAACAACATCAAATGCATCTCCAGCATCATGAAGACTCAATCGTAAACCTGTCTCCATAGGAGTGGCAATAGGCTTACAATCTTCAAGGCCAAAACACTGCAATAATGTGTCGATATATTTCGTTTGACACAAAGCCATTCCACCATCAACTTGCATAAACGGAATGCCCAAATAGCGATGCAAATGCCCCAAATCAGACATCTCAAATGAGGCATGCAAATCAGCCTTGAAATGAGCAATATACTTCTCAATAGGACTAGTGATGAGCATGTCGTCAACATAGACAACAATGATCAGAAGCACATCATTAGCACGCTTAACATATAAGGTGCTTTCAGTTGGACTGTTCTCAAAACCATGTGCAAGCAGATAGGCATGTATCTTCTCATACCAAGCACGTGGTGCTTGCTTTAAACCATATAATGCCTTCTTTAACCTGCACACCTGGTTTTCATGCCCTTTCTACACAAAGCCACGAGGCTGAAAAACATACACTTCTTCATGCAAGTCACCATTCAAAAATGTTGTTTTAATGTCCAATTGATGTACATTCCAACCATGATGGGCTGCAAGTGCACAAATGCTCCGAACAGTAGTCATACGGCATGTAGGTGCAAAGGTCTCATCAAAGTCAATGCCTCTTTCCTGCGCATAACCCTTTGCAACAAGCCTAGCCTTATACCTGTCAACTGTACCATCAGGTTTACGCTTCAGCTTGTATACCCACTTAGTGCCAATGGCCTTCTTGCCAGGAGGCAAGTCACATAAAGACCATGTACCATTCTTCATTATAGCATCATATTCAAATTGCATAGCAGCCATCCAATTTTCTGAATTCTCTGCTTCATCAAAAGAAACAGGCTCATTCTCATCATAGAGACTAGATGCAGCCATAGCATAATAATCTGATGCAAAGGAGGCACTATGAGAGCTTGAACAAGTACGATATGACAAAGGTGCATCTAATTTGCTCTCACACAAAGTCTGCACCAGCCATTTTGGCATAGTTTTTGCCTACTCAATATCAGCTCTCTCATCAACAAGTGCATCATGTAAATCTGCATCAGAAATGGAATGATCTACATCATCATATGAAACCTGCAAAGGCTGAGAAGTTGCCTCATTAGGACCAGCACTAGACTGTCCACATGTGACCTATTCTTTCGTTCAGCAACTCCATTTTGTTGAGGTGTATACGGCACTGTACACTGTGGTTTTATCCCACGTTCATCCAGAAATGCATTAAAATCAGAAGACATATATTCCCTCGCTCGATCAGAACGGAGGGTGCCCATTTTACATGCTGATAGATTTTCAGCCAAAACCAAAAACTTTCTAAAGAACATGAACACTTCGGACTTTGCTTTGAGTGGATATACCCATGCATGCCTAGAAAAATCATCAATGAAACTCACAAAGTAAAGGTAATTTCCAAAAGAGGGTGTCTGCATAGGCCCACAGACATCACTATGTACAAGCTGCAATTTCTACGTAGCCCGAACTGAACCATCTTTTGGAAAGGAGGGATGCTGCATTTTGCCCAAAATACAGCCTTCACATACATGTTTTCGAGGTGCTTCAAGCTTGGGCAAAGAAGACACCATATCAGATTTCTGCATGCATAGCAAAGTAGCAAAATTCAGATGACCAAAGCATGCATGCCAAAGCTTTGCATCTGACATAGCCTGAGAATCATGTACTGCACATGCCAAATCATTCATAGTCTATGAGCTTATACAGCCCACGACATAAAATGCCAGAAGCAATAATAACATCGCCATTTGACAAATCATGAACTGTACATCTCTCATCAACAAATTTCACAACCAAGCCAATCTTGGCTAGTGCGGAAACTGATAACAGATTCTTCTTGATCCTTGGCACAAATAGAGCATCTGACAAGGTGAAAGAACTACCATCAGTAGTAGTCAGAATGATCTTACCAACTCCCGTAACAGGATAAGAGGAGTTGTTGGTGCATGTGACAATATTCCCTGTAGGGGCAGGCTCGAGTGAAGAGAAGAAACTACGCTGCGAGGTAATATGTTTGGTTGCCCCACTATCAAAGTACCAAACATTTGAGTCTAATGCAGACATGCATTGCTCATGAGAAGATGGGTCAAAACTGCAAATAGTAGTAAACGCCCATTCTTCTTCCTGCAGAAGATTAGCACACTCTGTTTTTCGTGTAGAGGCTTCTGCAACAACCATTCCAGCCTCCTTTTTCTTTGCCTCTTTTGCAGCTAGTTTTAGACAGTTCTTTATGATATGATCATATCCTTTACAGTACTTACAAAATAATTTCTGCTTTTATGATTACTTCTCATCTTTATCTTCCTTCTTCGAATATGCAGAATTAGCATATTTTTGCTTACTACTTCAAGAGCTCCATTTTCCTTTGCCCTTTTGACTAGATAGGAAAGCTTGATCTGCAACTCGCATAATGGACCTGTTTTGCCTGGACTGATCTTCCTGCAATAGAACAGAGACTAACTCCTCAAATGACAAGGCTTTTGGATTGCCTTTCATCATCAACCGAAGAGTAGAAGCAAAATGCTGATATGAATCAAGAAGACCATTCAAAACAGTCTACAGAAGCGAGGTATTCGCTATAACCCATTAGGGGAACAAATGAACCCTAAATGGGCCTTTTAGATTAAGGAGTGATTAGTGATGGACCAATCAGAAGAGGGTGGTGGCCACAGTCTATGCCCTATAAAATACTAGGCTGAAAGGTGGAGAGGGGACATATTTCTCCCTTATTTAATGAGATGCCTCTAGAGAGAGAATGAATCTTGTAACTCACTTGGGCCCAAAAATTCAAAATTTCTAAAAAGTTAAAAGAATCATCATAACACCTGAAAATGGACCCCCCATTACTTTTTAGGGTCAAAAAGTACTCTTTTTGACCCCAAATTCAAAATTTGTGCATGTTTTGAGCTAAAAAAAAATGAGTTTTTTCAAAAACACTCAAAAAAGCGTTATTTCCCTCCTAAACCTCACATTTTCATACCCAGGTCCCAAAAAGTCATCTTTTCCCACTAGTTTCACTCTGTTGTAGCTTGAAGACCTTTAGCTTCAATGGCAACATCTAAAGCTTCTAGGCGATCAAAAGATGAAATCCTCACATTAAGATGTCACAATATCAAAGCCACAGATGGATAGTGGCTATCACATGAGTACTCCAAAGGTGCATGGGTGTACATGCAACCCTCTAGAGTTGGGCCTCATCGAGTTAGAGATCGTGGAAACTTAGATCTTCATTGGAAGAGAAAGTTACTTGGCTTCAAGAAGCACAGAGACAATGGGATGGTTGCTATTGTACAACATGTTTTTACAATGGCAACTATGAAACTTGAAAACTCTAGTAGTATGAGATATCCTGTGAATCGTAAGTATTACTCTACAATATTTTATGTTTTCTTGTGTCGGATATATTTCTGAACTATTTAGATATGTTTTTGTTTGTTTCAGATATATTTCCTTCTACTTTGGTGGAAGAGCAACCACTTCATAGTCTTACAGGTACTTTCCACGCATTGCATGCAGATGTTGGTGCACTAGTCTTTCCAAATATATCTCCTGCTCAACTTTACCAAGATAGAGTTTTCTTTTACACACATAGATATGTTGTACCCTCTGCAATGAGTCGTTTTGGAAGGTTAGAGAGAATTGAAGTACATTCTCTTCTTAGCTTGGAGTGGCCAAAACCTGATATATGGTCTGTATCATCTTTGAAGCAAAAGATGGTAATGGATATACATAACTCTTTGAAATTCACAAAAGTGTCTAGGTCTATAGGTTTGCACTGGTCTTTTCCCATTCATTGTTTTGTATATTTATTCCAAGGATTCTCATTCCAAGAGACTTCCACCATGTTCATGTGTAAAGATATCACATATGAGCAAGTCGAAAGTCTTCTTGGTGAAAATTGGGGTTTGATGGAAGGAATTGCAAAAGGTGATAAATATCTTTGTAAAATAGGTGGAACAGGTATAGGATTTCGATATTTGAAACACCTTACTTCATTATACATCAGATTCTACTATGATCGTTGGATGTGCAAACTTGGCAAATGGATACCATTTCAAAGTTCAGAGGGATCTTTGCATTCATTTGAAATAAAGCTTAGATTGGCCAACAATGAAACAAAAACTTTTTTAGTGAATAATCATTTGACCTTGGCTAATCTGAGAGAACACTTGATGATTACGGGGTTTGAAGGACTAACACAATCCAAATTCAAAATTCAAGGACATAAGGTGAGAAATGTTTCATGCTTTTGTTGAAGTAATCTTTTCATTATTGTTTATTTCACTTCAATGACTTCATATTCTTGCAAATTGATTACAGGTGGGCAGAACAATGGAATACAAAATGAAAGTCCCTGTAGATTTGAGCAAAGATGGAACAAAACTCTCATCGTCATAGTTCTTTTGCAACCTGATAATGTCACTTCTTGGGCCCTAGTCATTGTATCTCATGGTTTTTGCACTTTCAAGAACCTTGTAAAAAGTAGGACAATTGATTCATGTTAGATATCGTATATACCTTCTTCTCTACAATGGTAATTTCAAAACTTTTGGAATGTCAAAAAGTCTGTTCACTTCTTTGAATTGTGGTTGCTCATGTTTTTTCTGTGCATTATTTTGTCATCAGAAACACATTTTTTGAATTTGCACTTTTTTCTATACTTTTAAAAGTGGGCCCAGTCAGTTTAAAAACTTGAAACTGTTATAAAAATGGTTCTATGTGCTCATTTCTCACATTTGCACTCTCAAAGAGCTAGAAATCACAGACTACAAGCCTCAAGAATTCTCATGCGCAAGCAATGGCTGCTAGCACTTCCACTCCCATGAAATCTCCTCCAGATCTATTCATGGAGTTTTTAGGTACTACAGACTACAATGGTCGTATGGATTTCTATGACCTAGTCTGTAGAGTCCCTAATCTTGAAGGGACAATAGCCATGAACTCCGATGTGATCGATGAGATCAGAGATTTTATGGAATTCTATATATTAAGATATGCCATAGATATTCCAACATATGAGTGTAAATGGGTCCCCTGTGACCTGCTTTTCTACATTCATAAAGGAGATGAGGTGTTTGCGAAGCGCTTAAAGCATTTCATGGCTATTGCTGAGGCTTCAGGGCACCTGTTAGATGACAGAGTGCCCTTAATTAAACAATTAAATAAGAAAAGGAATATGGGAAGAAAATATCTTTCCTACGTAGCAATAACCATCTTTTTTGTCAATGAGGAGCCCGAACCTTCACCCATGGACCTACCCCATCTTGTTACTAGGGGTTTTGTAGATGACAAGAAGGAACCCCAGACCAAAGCTCTCAACTTATTAGAAGAGAGTAAAAAAATTTCCAGAGAATTTCCTCAAGGAGTAGTGGACAAATTAAAGGAAGCCAGTAGACAGAACAATCCACCCTCCAACTTAGACCCCATGGAACCCACTCTACCAGAGGTGGAGATGGAAATGTTTTCAGTTGTACTTGTCGACGAGGAGGAATTTTTGTTCCTGCATGATATTGAGAAGGCATTCGGTCTACGCCTCGACGAATGCCTTAGTATTTTTTGCTCAACCTCGGATGTCCCCATGGACAACACTTCTGCCCTTATCGAAAAGGCAACAATTCCACTTGGTGATTCAGTTGCGGACACCATTGCATTTGTGTGTGAAGAGATTTTGAGCCATGCCAACCAAGATGCCACTGAAGAAGATCTGGTTGCAGCAAGGGAAAGAATTTTGGAGAAGAAGATTCCAACATCCCTTGTTGTGGAGCAAAGTGGCATGGCCCATTCATCGATGCCACTAGATGCAATGGGAAGAGGAGAGGATGAAGATAGGCTTCAAGATGTAAGTCTCTACTGACATTTATGGTTGTCTCCTATTCATACAAGATGTATCTATTTAATTTTATGATTGTCTATGTGTAGGAAACAATTGAAGTGGATAAATTTGCAGCAAGGAGTGGTGGTGACCGTGTTTCTCGGGGCCATGGCTCTTCCTTGGAAAAATACATTGGAAAATTGCCAAAGGAAGATTTTGTCATAATCCACAAGGACTTTTCCCCTCAAGGACACTTCATGACTTGGTGTCTGAAGGCCTTGAGCAAAGTTTTGTGCCTATCTACAATAATGCAAGGGACCAATTGTATATTTCTAGTTAGGAAGTCCCTTGCCCTTACTACCCTAGGAGTTAATTCTAGAGGAAACGTATTAGGTCAAATAGGAATAGCTTTAGGTCTTGGATTGACAGACCCTCAGTTAATATCCCAATCAGTTTTGACTTACCAATTGCCACTATCTTTTTAGAGAAGAAAGAATGTAGTGGAGAGGCTCAAGGCCAAGAGCCAATTGTAAAAACTTTATAATACCAATTATTGGTTTTCCAATTTCCATGTGCATTCAATCTATTATATCTTTATGTTTGACAATCTCATAACTTTTGCACAATTTAATCAGTCTTTTTCCATTATTTCTTGTAATTTGTGTTGCCCAAAATGCATGCAATGGCCTAGGATTGCAAAAAAAAGGCTTGCTACAGAAACGCGGGGAAGTTTTGCAGGGCCCATCCCCGCGTTTCTGTGGTAGGCCTTTTTTTTGCATTCCTAGGCCATCCTATGCACTACCTTACCTATATTGCAAGTCTATGTCCCTCAATGAGCACCTTCACTTAGGGAATTTTGGAATTCTTCTTATGTGCAATAATTAGAGAAAGTTAACACTCCTCTGGGTGCATATAAGCATGCAGCAATAAATAAGTACATGTATCTTCATAAAATTTTTTAGCTATTGGTCAGGGGGTTAGCATGCACTGCACTCTAGCCAAGGCCAATCATATGCCCCAATGTTCATGGCATGTGTTTTCATGGCTTGGAAATGCCAAAAAAAGGGTTGCCACAGAAACGCGGGGATGGGCCCTGCAAAAGTTTTGCAGGGTTCATCCCCGCGTTTCTGTGGCAGCCCTTTTTTTGGCATTTCCAAGCCATGAAATGCATTAATAGCATTACCACTTACAACAAGTACAGAGAAATGAATGATACAACCATGAAAAACACTTCAAAGAATTACTGGAAAAAGACACCCTAAGAAACATAGGAGAAATAAACTTCAAAACATGGGATTTACAAAATATTCATCATATGGGATATACAAAAGGTTCTCGAAACAAGGGAGTACAAATTTTGTTTAAGGGTTATTCCCTCTAATTCTCCTAGCTAGCTGCAAACACCTGGGAGAGAAAATATGAGAAGACAAAGATTATATTCATCATTTGGGATTTACAAAATATACATCATATGGGATATACAAAAGGTTCTTGAAACAAGGGAGTACAAATTTTGTTTAAGGGTTATTCCCTCTAATTCTCCTAGCTAGCTGCAAATCTTTAGGTCGTATTGTCACTCTCTTTGCATGGATGGCACATAGGTTAGAGTCCTCCAACATTGATATAAGATATGCCTCTGCAGCTTCATGGACAGCTTCAATGGCTATCCCTTGGATACGAAGTCCAATGCAATAGCGTTGGATCTCTTCCTTCATAACTCTTGCAAATGACCTTCGTGGAATAAGAAGCTCCACAGACTTTTGATAATGTCGAATCTCTGCAAAAGCTTTGGTTTGCTTTCTGTGCCTTTGTGGTGCTCTTGCATTTGGGGGGATGTTGGGTTGTGGTCATTGTGGCCTACGACGTGGTTGGTAGTATTTCTTTCTTCTTGGAGGATGCCTAGATGGTCGTGCCTCATCATTTACTTCCTCTGCCCGACCTTGCTCTCTTTCTTCATCGGTTGGTCTTTGTCCTTGTCCTAGGGGGAGTGTCTTGCCTCCTTGCATTACTCGATGGTTCACGGGGATATCATCATTGTTCCATGGTGGCTCAGTTATACTTTCTTCATCTGAGGAACTCGATAAATTTGATATCTCAATCACAACTTGTGTATGTCCTCGTTGTTTGGGCCTTGCCTTGATTGGTGTCCTGACTGGGGGCTCATCATCAGATGGGGGAGGGGAATAATTTATTTCTTGGGATACATCTCTCTCTAGTGAAGCTTCATCCCCCTATGATGTAATGCTACCGGACTGTGTCCCTGCACCCGAGTTTTGTCTGGAAGAGTTGCTTGTGGTTCGACGCTTCTTGTGGGGTGTCATCCATGTTGGGCGCTGAGTACCTTGCACATGGCTAGGGTAGACGACATGATCCTTCCTAGCAGTCTGCTTTGTGCGTGCGATTCTCTTAGGTTGTAAAGTGGTAAAATGATGAAGGACATCTCTATTTATAGGCTTTCACTTAAGAATTGTCCTGTTCACATTTAAATGGATAAAAATTAGCTTTAAGACATTAAAAGTATATTCACAAAAACAGTAAAATTTTATTTGAAGTGAAAGGGTTATAAAAACCTTGAAAAGAATAATGCATTTTAAGAGTTTGGAAATTATTTCCAAGCAGAACCCTCGTGGATTCTTTGTGCACGCCATTGGGCATGATGTACGGGTCCTGACGATGACATCCACTTCTCTCTTGCAATATCATGTTGTAGCTTTCATGTAATCTTTGCTATTCGTGACTCACATGCTCGTTCCATTACATATTTCCTAGCAAATGTCGCACGAAAAAACCAATTGAACATTTCTTCTAAATACTTTGATTGGAGTAGACCACCCCCATGACCAGTGTTTTTAAAGTAAACACCTCTAGCCCTGTAATGTGACTTCTCCATTCCTTGTGTACTAAAAATGTCCAGTGACCCATATCGATTCATAAAATATGCTCCATGTGCAAAACGAATATGCTATGATCTGGTCAATAAGATATACACATAGTGTTTAAGACCAAATAAAAAAAATGTAAGCAAAACTTACTATGTAATGTGTAATGTTGCTTTCTCCCCAAGATAAGATGAATGACTGTGTAAACTCCTTCAAAGTCACTTGGAATAATTCTTGTTGTGAAGCATTAGTGGAAACCAAACACATCAAATATAACAATTCATCGAACGATGACCAAACCTTCTTTCGGTTGTTAATGAGATCAACCTGACTATCATTGTCTGTTGTAATTGAAGAGAGGTCCTTCCAAAGCTCCCATTTCCCATCATCTTGACTATTCACATCTCTTTTAAAGAAACGTCTTGCCTTCTTCCCAGTCATTGAAACTTGTTGTAAAATCTCGTGAGACTCACCATACTTCTTAACAACTAAAGATACGTGGCCACCATGACAACCTCTAGAATTCAAAAGATCTTCTATTTTTCTGATTGCTATTGTAGACCTCTCTAGTGGTTTCATTGCAAATGCATATTCAACATGGAGCTTCAAAAGCCTATCAAAGATCCTCATGAATGCATGCAAAGTACAAAAGTGAACATTGACTAATGGAAATGGGATAATGGGGTTCCAATCATTGCTTATTTTATCACGAGTCGGTTCCTGTAACATTGGACACCTCAAAAGTGATATCTCATATTCCCTATCAATCGATGAGTCTGTTTCATCAATTTCTTCAGAGTCATCAACTCTCATCAATGCCCTTGCAGGTTTAGACTGTCTCTTAGATCCTTTGTAACCTTGTGTACAATATGGGCAAGGATAGAGAGAAGATGCTCCTTGTTTACAACCTAACATGCATCATAGTCTTAAAAGAGCAAATCCTTAAATTAGAGAGAGATCTAGGTAGCATCACATCTCTCATGCAATACTTAAGTCTCAACTGATCTCACTTGAGACTAGTGTCACCTCTTTCCTAGCTAGGAAGGAAAGAGAGACCCCTCCTATTCCTTTGGAGCTCACTAGCAAAAATACTTCTCTTCCTAGTAAGCATAAAGGAGAGAGCTCTAGGGAAGCTCCCCTCATGAAAGACTTGAAGCCACCTACCTTTACGGGGGATGACCTCGATAGGAATAAGGATGCAATCTACACTTTTTTACAAAAGTGGCATGATTTGCATCAATTGAAGGGCACCCCACCAGAGTACCGTGTGCTAGAGGCAAGTCTCTCCCTAGGCCCGCATGCTTACAAGTGGTGGATAAGTCTTAAGGAGGCGAACTCTATCCCTACTCACTAGACTCGGTTTGAGACTCTTTTTCTAGAAGAGTTTCTTCCTGAGAGTGAGGAGGAGAGGATTTGGGATGAGTGGGATAGGACTACACAGAGAGGTAGGCATCTTTTGGTCTACCTATCCCACTATAGAGAGATCATTTTGAAACTAAAAGGATCAGATGATTTCCTGAAGACCAGAGGGTTTGTTAGGGGCTTAGATAAAGCCATAAAGAGAGAAGTGAGAAGAAATGTGCCTAAGACGTTTGAGGAGGTGATCAAGTATGCACAGATATATGAGGACCATAACCATCCTCAGTATACTCCTATGGAGACGCATCAGCCCCCCAAGCCTCTTAGTACGACTAAATTCAAAAAGAAGTTGCCTTTGGGAAAAATAAAGTTTTTATTAAAAAGCAAAGATCACAAGTGCCTAGATTATCCATAGATCAGTTTGAGAGGGCCAAAAGAGAGAACCTATGCTTTAGGTGCTTGCCTCCTAGCCATTCATAGTGGAACTGTCCACTCAAGAATGTTGGAGTTTATTGATCTCCAAAGTACAGCTAGAAGTAGGTGAAACCCAACAGGACCTAGTTGACTTTTTCACAAACTTGTATGCACAGACCAATTTTCTTGCAGAGCAAATTGCTCTTTACTCACTTAGAATTTTCCAAAACTATTTCCCACACATAAACAAGACTCTAAGAGCTTTCCAAGAAGATATAGAACACCTCAAATGGATAAATACACAATGAGCTATGACCTCTGCAATATGCAGCTTTAATGGAGACCTTGAAACAGAGATGAACCTAAGGACACACATCACTTGCAGAGACTACTGCTCTTAATTCACAATTTCAATTACTTTGGAACTTTCCATAATACAAGTAGACTTAAAGAGTTTTCTAACAAGCCAAAGAACACATGATTTGGATACATACACAAGGAGATATGACCTCTGCAAGTTTGAGGTTTAATGGAGACCTTCAGCAGGGATAAAAAACAGAGAACACACACTACTTGCAGAGAGTATTGCTCTCAGTTCACAACTCCAATGATTATGAAAATCTACAAGACTAACGTAGACAGTAAGAGTTTTGCAATGAGCTATCCAACATGTAATTTGGATATATAATGAGGGAGATACAAGCTCTGCAATCTCTGCATACAAAACTACAGCAGTGTAGAGATACACATATGACTCTCTTGGACATCCCACAAGATCACGACTTTTCTCCTCTTTTTATAGCATGCGAAACTAATCTAAAACCTTCCTAATACATCTAAATTTGAGGTAGACACTTGGGTGGAGGTATTACATGACTCAAGTGCTCAAATAAGCAAAGGATTGATGGACTTTGAGAACTAGCCACATCGACCTTCCACTAGGACACCACTGAAGCTCCCTTGTGACTCACTAATTTGACTCACCATGTTCTAGAACTCACGTGGTATTTTTGCTACATTTTATGAATAATATGAGCCTTCTTGAAGTATTTGAAGACTTCCCAAAGGTATTTATATAATTTGAAACTTGTACCCTACATAAAACAAATGTTCTCAACATTCTCCCCCTCAAGTTTCAAAGGGTATTTCCTTCATGCCAAGAATATAGTTGAATTTTTGAAGCTTTGGTCCATCCAAGGATTTGGTGAAGATATCTGCAACTTGATCCTTTGTTCCCACAAAAGAAACTTGTACTTCATTGTTTATGGCCTTCTCTCGAACATAATGATAGTGAACCTCGATATGCTTTGTTCTAGCATGAAAAATAGGATTTGAGGTCATATGAATGCTACTCAAGTTATCCCCATATATCAGTGGTACATCAACCTGCACATTCAAGTCATGAAACAACTTTTTAAACCACATAACCCCGTAGTAGCCAATGCTAAACCTCTATACTCAGCCTCTGTAGAAGATAAAGCAACTGTAGGCTGTTTCTTTGAACTCCATGTTAATGTCTCCTGCTATTACCACATATCCACTAGTGGATCTTCTGTCATCTTTGCTTCAAGCCCAATCTGCATCACTAAAGACTTTAAGATTTAGATCAGCATCATGACTATAAAATAATCCTTCGTTCATGGTACCTTTCAAATACCTAAGCACTCTTTTCACTGCATGCATATGAGGTACTCTAGGTTCATGCATAAACTATGACAATACTCCCACTACATAACATATATCAGGTCTAGTTTTTGTTGCATAAATCAAAGATCCTACCATGGATCTATATACATTCATATCATGCAACTCATCACCTTCCTTTGCACTCATCTTTACATTACATTCCATTGGAGTAGAAACAAATTTACATTCCTACATACCAAACCTTTTCAGCATATCATATATATACTTTCTTTGTATCAACCACATACCTTCATCGCTATACACAATTTCAATCCCAAGAAAGTATCTGAGAAAACCAAGATCTGAAATTTTAAATTCCTTTCCCAAATTACCTTTTATCTCATCAATTGCTTTTGCATCATTCCCTGTAATCAACAAGTCATCCACATAAATGCATACATAGACACACATGCCATCTACATGTTTTACATAAAGTGAAGGATGAGCATGACTCGCTGTGTATCCTTGCAGCATAAGATACTTTACCAACCTTGCATTCCATGCCCTTGGTGCCTGTTTAAGACCATACAATGCCTTCTTTAACCTGCATACATGATTAGGACATTTTGCATCCACATAACCATCTGGTTGTGACATATACACTTCTTCATTTAACTCACCATTAAGAAAGGCATTCTTTATATCGAGTTGATATATATTCCACCTTTTACTTGCAGCTAAAGCCAACAAAGTTCTCACCGTTGCCATATTTGCTACTGGACTAAATGTTTCCTCATAGTCCACACCTTGAGTTTGATTATATCCTTTTGCTACAAGTCTAGCCTTATATCTAGACACACTACCATCACTATTTCTTTTAATCTTAAAAACCCACTTGCAACCAATTACCTTTTGTTTTGGTGTACTTGGAACTAAATTCCAAGTCTTCTTATCTTGTAGTGCTTCCATTTCTTCTCTCATTGCTTTCTCCCACTTTTCATCTCCTTTGGCCTCATCATAACATGTGGGTTCATTTTCCTGCTCAACTTTTGTCATAAAAGCATAATGAGTATTCATGAAAGATTCATAAGTATACCTTTGAGGTTGCTTACTTACTCTTGAAGTTCTTCTTACCTCCAATGTAGATGCTCTTCCTTTCTTATTAGGAACCTTTGATGATTCTCCATACTCACATGCATCACTAATTTCCTCTCCTTCATCATTAACTTCAACAAGTTTGAGTTTACCTTTACTTTTAACACTTGGAGGTGACTCTTGCCTTGATCTTCCATTGAAAGGTGATCCTCTTTCTTCATCTAAACCACTCCTTTCATCATTTAAACTTCCTGATG
This sequence comes from Ceratopteris richardii, assembly GCA_020310875.1. NCBI lineage: Eukaryota > Viridiplantae > Streptophyta > Polypodiopsida > Polypodiales > Pteridaceae > Ceratopteris > Ceratopteris richardii. The sequence goes on along the minus strand of CM035421.1, from coordinate 62,091,042 downwards.
GCTGAACTATGCATTCATCTCCTTCAACCACACCTTCTTCATTTTCATCCATGACGTGCAAACAATTCTTATCTGCATACCATGAAAGTAATTCATCAAAGCTTACATCTCTTGACACAACAACCTTATTGGTATGAGGATTATAGCATCTATATCCTCTTTGAGTATCTGCATAACCAATAAATATACATTTTTTTGATTTTGCATCAAGTTTAGATCTCACCTCACTAGGTACATGTACATAACATACACAGCCAAATACTTTCAAATGACTTACACTTGGTTTCCTTCCATGCCATACCTCATATGGTGTCAAATGATGAACTCCAGCAGTCGGAACTCTATTCATAATGTAAACACTTGTGCTAACAGCTTCAGCCCAAAAATAATTAGGCAAACACATATCATTAAGCATGCTTCTAGATGCTTCTGCTATGATTCTGTTTCTTCTTTCTGCGACTCCATTTTGTTGTGGAGTATACCTGCATGTAACTTCTCTTTTGATACCTTCATCATACAAAAAATCAGTAAAAGATTGAGAGAAATACTCTTCCCCTCCATCAGATCTTAGCTTCTTAATATACCTTCCTGTTTGCTTTTTGACATATGATTTGAACTTCTTGAAACAATCAAAGACCTCACTCTTATGTTTAATGAAATACACAAATGTCATTCTACTATGATCATGAATGAATGATACATAGTACTTATTACCAACCAAGGATGCCTCTTTAGTAGGTCCCCACACATCTGTGTGTATGAGATCTAGTAAACCATCACTTACATAGCTTGAATGCTTGAAAGGTTGTCTACTCTGCTTACCCATTTGACATGCTTCACAAAGATGCACCATATGTTGCTTAGTAAGATCAGGTAATCCTTCAACAATCCTCTTCTTTGATAGCTCCTTTAACCTGTGTACATTCATGTGTCCAATCCTTTTGTGCCATAGATCAAGCTCTGCTATTCGATGCATACCATAAGAGAAATAGTTTGTATGATTTGGGTTTACCTTGAATGTAAACAATCTACCTTGTTTTTGACCCCTAGCAATTAACCTCCTTTGCTTTAGATCCTCAATGAAGCAACCTGCATGTTTAAATCTCACTTGTAGACCTTTTTCTACCATTTGACAAACCGACATCAAATTCTTAGTGATCGTTGGCACATAAAGTACATCCTTCAAGCAATTTGTCTTGCTCTTATCATGCATAACAACATCTCCAACTTGCATAATCTTATGTGTTGTATCATCTCCTGTTTCAACATGAGCTTTACATGATGGATTATGCATATTAGAAAAGCATGAAGCATCATGAGACATGTGATTAGAACAACCACTATCTACATACCATACATCGCTATTGCAATTCATCTTAGTTTCTACATTCATCATAAGAAGAGAATCATAATCATCACTTTTACCTTCAACTGCATAATTTCCTTGTTGTTTACCTCTTCTTGAATAGCCTCCTCTTCGATTACCACCTTGATTATTTTCATTTTGATAGCAATCTTTGGCATAGTATCCATACCTTCCACATATATAGCAATTGTTGTTATCTTCACTCCTTTGTCTTTGATTGTAGTTGTAGTAGCCTCTCGTACCTCTAGCACTTGATCTTCCTCTTCCTCTTGTGTTGAAGAAGCCACTTGAAGTCCCTTGATCATCGCTCCTTCTTCCTCGACCTCTATTTGAACCTCTTCCACCTCTGTTTCCACCTCTTGATGATCCTACATAAAGAGCTTGTCCTTGAGATCCTTTTTGATTTGAAGTAGAACCATTTAGATTCATCTCCTCCGTGACCATGAGGGTAATAAGTTGATCAAAATCTGGTAATTTTCCTCTCACATAAACTGAAGTAATGAAGGGTTTCCATCTCTCATCATCTTTGAGTCCGTTGAGAGTATGTGCAACCAAGTCGTCCTCCTCCACATGAGCTTGAATTGATCCTAGTTGATCTGCAATCTCTTTAACTTTCAATATGTAATCATTGACCAATGTCCTTGTATCTTTCTTTATGTTATTCAACTCATTTTTGAGTTGAATCTTCCTTGCTCTTGTACCTGTAGCACACAACCTTTCCAATGCAAGCCAAACATCTCTACTTGTGTCTAGATCTTGTATGTGTCCTACCATTGAATCTTGAATATTTTGTGATAAAATGAATATAACCCTTTTGTCTCTCTCATTCCAAAGTCTAAACTCCCTCAATTGTTGCTGATTTGGGTCCTTTGGTAATGTGGGTTTGATATCTGTGTCGTCAATCAAACCATACAAGCCTCTACCTTGCATGTATGCTGTGATTCTAAACTTCCATGCTTGATAATTGGTCTTATCAAGCTTCTCTATTTGTGCATGTTGGTCTCCCATAATACAAATGCTAAGCTTCCTCCTTTAAGCCTCCTTTCCAATGTGTGTGATGAGAAGAAATATAATATTTACCTTGTAAATGAGGTATGTGCACCTTTCTTTGCTTGGATGTTGCTTCAGATGCCTCCTTGCAATCTTCTTCTACCTTTGTGTAGTGTTGATGATCAACTGCTTCTTTGATAGCTTCAAATTCTTTGTCAAGGTATGATAACCTTCTCCAAGCCTCCAAGTACTTGCTCTGATACCAATGTTGGAGTTTATTGATCTCCAAAGTACAGCTAGAAGTAGGTGAAACCCAACAGGACCTAGTTTACTTTTTCACAAACTTGTATGCACAGACCAATTTTCTTGCAGAGCAAATTGCTCTTTATTCACTTAGAATTTTCCAAAATTGTTTCACACACATAAACTAGACTCTAAGAGCTTTCCAAGAAGATATAGAACACCTCAAATGGATAAATACACAATGAGCTATGACCTCTGCAATATGAAGCTTTAATGGAGACCTTGAAACAAAGATGAACCTGAGAACACACATCACTTGCAGAGACTACTACTCTTAACTCACAAGCCCAATGACTTTGAAACTCTACAGAAAACAAGTAGACTTAAAGAGCTTTCTAATAAGCCAAAGAACACATGATTTTGATACATACACAAGGAGATATGACCTCTGCAAGTTTGAGGTTTAATGGAGACCTTCAGCAGGGATAAAAAATAGAGAACACACACTACTTGCAGAGAGTATTGCTCTTAGCTCACAAATTCAATGATTATGAAAATTTACAGGACGAAAGTAGACAGTAAGAGGTTTCCAATGAGCTATCCAACATGTAACTTGGATATATAATGAGGGAGATACAAGCTTTGCAATCTCTGCATACAAAACTATAGCAGTGTAGAGATACACATATGACTCTCTTGGACATCCCACAAGAGCACGACTTTTCTCGTCTTTTTATAGCATGGGAAACTAATCTAAAACCTTCCTAATACATCTAAATTCGTGGTAGACACTTGGGTGGAGGTATTACATGACTCAAGTGCTCAAATAAGCAAAGTATTGATGGACTGTGAGAACTAGCCACATCGACCTTCCACTAGGACAGCACTGAAGCTCCCTTGTGACTCACTAATTTGACTCACCATGATCTAGAACTCACGTGGTATTTTTGCTACATTTTATGAATTATATGAGCCTTCTTGAAGTATTTGAAGACTTCCCAAAGGTATTTACATAATTTGAAACTTGTACCCTACATAAAACAAATGTTCTCAACAAAGAAGGGGGAAGAAAAGAAGAAGGGACTAGAGTCTAGTACGGCCCCTGAAAAGGGCAAAAAGGTGGTCCACCTAGTGGAGACCCTTCCTATTCATGGTAGCTCTAGCTACCATGAATAGGAAGGGTCTCCACTAAAAAGAGAGAACTTATGCTTTAGGTGCTTGTCTCCTAGCCATTCACAGTGGAACTGTCCATTGACGAAGGGGGAAGAAAAGAAGAAGGGACCAGAGTCTAGTACGGCCCCTAAAAAGGGAAAAAAGGCGGTTCACCTAGTGCAGACCCTTCCCATTCATGGCAGCTCTAGCTGCACAGGAGTGGAGGTGATGCACAAGGATATAGAGCACACCTGTTGTTTGACTCAGTCATTGTGGTCACCGCAGTTTGGACCACATGACCTAGTTAAACTACATGGTAGTGTATACGGGACCAGGGTGAGGGTCATGATAGATGACTCTACCACTCATAATTTTATAAACTGTGCTTTGGTCAAGAAATTAAAGATTCCCCAGGAGCGTAGTGCACATAAATACATTGTATCTATGATGCATGGGCAAGATAAGAGGATATGGGATACTATGGTATGCAATTTGGAAGTCAAGATGTAGGACTATACAGATTACATGGACTTCCAAATTATGAATATGGAGAGGACAGATCTAGTCTTAGGAAGACAGTGGGTATGGGGGTTGGGAGACACACTTAAATGCAACTATCAAAACAACACACTCGAATTTGAAAAGAATAGAAGTAAATTTTGTATTCAGGGAGAGAGAGATGTACCTAGTGCACCTCTCATTTCATCACTAGAGTTGTATAGTCTTTGTTATTCTCAGCATGTATAGGAGATGTTTTTATTGTATAGTCATGATATGGAGCATTGTACAAACAGCTCATCTGATGTATATTTTCATGCTAGGAATGTAAATATGGATAGGACTTTCTACTATTCTTTTTTGCAAGAGTGTGTGGTTAAAAGTTTTAAGGATCTTATGTTTGAGTATAGAAATGTTTTCCCACTCACTTACCTAGAGGGCTACCACCTGAGAGAGGGCACATTGACCATGCCATTGAGGTTGTTACTAACACTAGCCCTATTTGCAGGCCACCTTATAGGCTTAGTGTTTCTCAGCATGAGGAGGTTGAGAGGAAATTGCAGGATTATTTAGATAAGGGCTTCATTAAACCTAGTAACTCACCTTGGGAATCGCCAATGCTTCTAGTTAAAAAACAAAGATGGCTCTATGAGATTATGTATAGACTATAGAGCACTTAATAAGGTAACTATCAAAAATAGGTTTCCAATGCCTAGATTGGAAGATCTATTTGATCAGTTATATCAAGCTAGGTATTTTACCAAGCTTGACCTTAGATCAGGATATCATCAGATCAAGATTAGGGCAGAGGATGTCCCTAAGACTGCATTTAGAACTAGATATGGGCACTATGAGTTTTTGGTGATGCCTTTTGGTCTCACAAATGCTCTTGCCACTTTCATGAAGCTCATGAATAGTGTTTTACGACCTTATCTAGGACATTTTGTAGTAGACTTTCTAGATGGCATCTGATCTATAGTGCATCAGAAGAGGAGCACTTGGAACACTTGAGGAAGTTATTTCAAGTGCTAAGGGAAAATTCACTCTTTGCTAAGGAATAAAGTGTGAATTTTTCAAGACAAAGCTTAGATACCTTGGGCATGTAGTCTCCCGGGATGGAATCCAGATGGGTCCTGAAAAGGTAAGGGCTATTATGGAATGGCCACATCCAAGAAACTTGGAAGAGCTTTAGATCTTCCTAGGTTTATCAGGTTTCTATCAAAGATTCATTAAGAACTATGCCAAGATTGCCGTCCCGATGACGGAACAGCTTAAAGGGAAAGGGAAGGCCTTTCATTGGGGAGACGAACAGAAGCAAAGTATGGAGAAGTTGAAAGTAGCAATTGCTGCAGCTCCTTAGAAGATCCTGACAAACCATTTGTGGTTGAGACTAATGCGAGTGGCTTCCATAGGAGTGGTTCTAGTTCAGGATGTTTGACTAGTAGCTTTTGAGAGTAAGAAATTAGAACCGGCTCAGAAGAATTACTCTGTCGATGAGAAGGAGTTGTATGCAATATTCCATGCTTTGAAGAAGTGGCATCATTATTTATATGGTGCCAAAGTCACAATATTGTTTGATCAAGAGAGCATTAAGTGGGTCTTTAATCAAACAGACCTTAAAGGTCATAAGACCCTTCAAGAGTTTGATTATGAGCTTAGGTATAGGAAGGGAAAGTTTAATGTAGTGGCTGATTCACTTAGTCGCATGCCTATGCTCAATGGACTGAGTTTTACTCAGATCACTAGTGAGCTACTTGAGTTAGGCTTGATCCTGCATATTGCGAGATTTGGGAAGCCATTGAGAATGGGGATCGTGATATACGGGTTTCCAGTGGGGGTGGAGTATCAACGGGTACTCAAGAAGGATTCAAGTGGAAGAATTACAGTGTCCATGATGGATATCTGTTATACAAAGGTAAGGTGTGTGTCCCTATAGATCTTGAGATGAGATGGCATATTTTATATGAGTGTCATGAAACACCTAGTGTGGGACATCCAGGAGTTAACAAGACTTATGATCTTGTTAAGAGGCAGTTTTATTGGCCTGGACGTCATAAGGACATCCTAGAGATTGTGCTTAAGTGCAACAAATGTCAGGTCAACAAAGCTCAGAGGTTGAGGATCGGAGGGCTACTCCACCCATTGGATATTCCTAGTGGGAAGTGGGAGAGTATCTCCATGGACTTTATAGTCGGACAAAATGGCTAGGTTTATTCCGACACGTACTACAGTGAAGACACCAGAGTTGGCTAGACTCTTTGTAGAGAACCTACATGCTCCTTGTGTGTGCTTCTTGTGTGTCTCTCACACTTCTACACACACCCAACTATGGTATCAGAGTAGGTTAAGCTCCTTCTCAAGTTTTCATTTTTCACATTGCGGTGCATGCGCACTCTTAACAGTGCAAATGGACTTCAGAGCATAGAATAGTAAATTTTAGCAAGGGCTTTTTACCACCATTGCAAAGCCATTCCTGTAGTCAGAATCCCCATTAGAGTGATGGTGTGATAGAGGTTCCATCCCTAAAATAGTCTGAAGCCAAACCCATACAAATATTTTCATGACGTGATACAAGAACTCTATGGTGGAATGAATACCCCATGTATTTATGTACACCATATATATGTGTGCACCATATTTGCCATAGGATGTTCATGATTCAAGATTTTCACATACATGATCTCCATCGGACCCTAACACTTTTTAATGTGAACCCATAAACAATATACTACATATGAGAGTCCATCTTTTATCTATGTAAATACACCCATGTGAACCTAAAAGGATACATTGTGAACCAAGATTTCTATTGTGCTTTATAAATACTCCATGCGAGTAGTTGTTTCATGTGAACCCTAAAATTTTTGTATTGTGAAACCATTTGATTCATAAGGTGAAGTACATAAGCATTAAAATAAAACCAAACAATGGGAAACAAAAGAAAACGTGAAACAAAAAGACAAAACGTAAAGCGAAGCAAAATAAAGGATTTAATATCCTATCGCTTCTTTTATGAGATCGCAAGCTTTCCATAGCTTTTGGCGCATGTTTTATTGCTTTTGCTTTATTTCAAAAACACAACATGGGAGAATCATAGAAGCTATATAAAGAAGAAAGGGCTCATCTTCACATCATCAGCTAACCAGCCAATCTTCTAAAGATTATTCAAGAAGCCCTCTAGGAGGAGGTGTAATATTCTCTTGAAGCATTGGGGTGGTTCATCTACTTGAAGTAAGGGGGCACTATCTTTTCTTCATCTTGGTGATTATACACACATGTTTAGATCTCTATGAAGAACCTTATGAGACAACTTTATGATCAATTATGTATTCGTAACTTGTATCTTTTTCATTATTTTCAATTGGAATTATATGAACATCTATTATGAATCAGTTTCATTCTCCGATCATATGATAATATGTTGTATAACTGATCTGATAAATTTCCATTCAGTTTTTTTTAATCTCTTTAAGTCTCTACTCTAATACTTGAGCTTGCTTGAAGCACCCTATGTGTGCTGTTGGACTTGGCGGTTGAATTGATCCACCAACCATGTGCCATCTTCTTGACACTTGAATGTAACCTGAAGAACTGGCACAAGATCTGAGGTATGTAAATTTACATTTTCTTGCATTGTATATATGTGCATTATGGAGTTGTAGTAGCCTCTACTTCCTTCGGAGCGATAGCTTGAAAAAGATTTTGTGAGTTCCTCCATGGAAACTTGCAAGTATCTTCTCCTCTTTGCTTCACCCTTCTCATCTATCGAAGCTGCTACAAATTTATATTTCACATTTTGACACACTTGAAATGTTGCAAAACACATCACACAAGACATAAATTCTAGGGTGAAAGTGTTGATTAAAAAGAAGTTTTCAAAATATGATGAGCAATTTAAAGATATGGAGCACGAGTAATTGCATTCATGGATGAAAAATGTTACTCAAAGATTGACTCATTAACGTCATGTATCACAAAAATGACTCCTATTCTAAAATAAGTTAGTGACATTATTGCATCATTAATTACAGAGTTTGGTAATTTAGAAGGAAATGTTCACTATGAACTTTCAAGTTTCAAAGAAAGTATGGATAATCTATCGAATCATGTGCAAGAAATTATAGCATTCAAAACTATCAACTATGACATTTCAAGTGTGAACAAAAGTATTGATAGTCTATCGAATGAAGTAAGAGACATTGCATGCAAGTGTAAATATGAACATCAAGTTCAAGTTCAAAATATATTTACACACTTTTGGCAGAGGGCATTAAATCATGACAAAACCCACAAAAAGAGAATTTAATCTCTGTTTAATCATTGGAAGAAGAGGATGATGACGGAAGACATTAGTAATGTTGCATAACAAGAGGTTGCAGTGATTTCATGTTGTCCCAAGGTGCTAAAAGGATTTCATTTAAAAGCAAATATTGATGCGAGCTACAAATCACTTAACTTGTGGAGAGCCAATTGAAGCCGACTATCGAGATCTACAATGGCAGAGTAGAGTTCCATTAGATACGCACAAAACGATGAGTAGTGAAGGGGGTTCCATGCAAGAATGAAGTCTAGAAGATATGTGCAGTTTCTTAGTTCATACGGTCTAGCTTGGCATTGTTGATCGACAAGCAATAGATGAATATAGGGAATTGAAAGTTTCTTGAAGAGTGCTGAGTCAAGTCCAAGGTGATTGTGAAACCGTGCAGATTTAGGATTGCATATGGGAATATGTGCTGATCTCAAGAGTATATCTCTATTCAACTGCAATCAATAAAAGAAGCCTTGAAGTGCTTATGGTCAGTGATTGCAATCTATTAGTCAGTGCAATCTTCACCGCATTTATGTAATCCTTCTACACGGACTCCATGCCTAGCACTATTTATATTGTTCTGTCTGCAACTTTGTTGAATGCCTCAGTTGGATTACTCAGCAGTGCAATCACATTTTGATTCAATTATGTTAGTGATTACATATCATCAGCTCCATTTCATGAAGTTGTGCGTATCAATGCGCAACATGTAGTACATTTCCAATTCAGAGAACTTTCAAGCGTCATAAAGTGTGAGGAAATTGTGAGAATCATAAAGCGCTAAGTCACATAAATGATGATTTGTTCTTTAAGAAGAAATATAACATTTATCAAGCATGACGGCTTGTTTTTAAATCTGTGATAAGTCTTCGAGCTCATTGTTCTTCGTGAGTTTCATCCAGTTTGTGATTAGATCAGAACTACTTTTCGCATCGACTCACACAAAGGTGCTTTAGATATATGAGGAAGAGAGTTGTGGGATAATCTCCTGGACATCAAAAAGCATACTCCAAGGCCCTTGTATACTCTAGAGTAGACACTTTTGTTGGTGACCTTAAGGTTACAAAAAGTGTTTCACTATTCCAAAGTGCAAGTAGACACTATCGTTATGGCACTTTGCGTACACCCCCGAGTGTGTAATGTCTCGACAACAAGATTGAACCTGACATCAAACATTTACGGGATTTACAGGCTGAATTCTCACTTTAATTTTAAACTAAAACAAGATTGGTGATGAGAGTTGACTCAGAGAAGAAACCATTCCGGTGACAATGATACATGAACCATTAACGCCTTGTTAGAACATATTTCCATGACCCAAAACACCACATTAAATAAATGCTACTTATTACAAGCATTAGAAGCAATTGTTAAAGAACATGGGTTCTTTAATGGAGGAATATTCTTTACAGAACTTGATGTTGGAGCAGAACAATCAACAATTAGTGATTACATAAAGTCCAGTAGTGGAAAGATGAATGAAAGATTGAAGATCAGTTTCAAGGAAAGAGGAGATTCAGAAACAAAGTTCTTTTGTATATTATCCTTGTAAATATTTCAATGTATTTGGAAAAATGACGAGTTAGACTCGTATATATATATATATATATATATATATATATATATATATATATATATATATATATATATATATATATATATATATATATATATATATATATATATATATATATATATATATATATATATATATATATATATATATACATGCTCATAGAAAAGATATAGAAGAGATAGAGAAGACAATAGATGTGAAGAATAGAAGAATAGGAGAGAATGAGATCAACATTATGTGTGTCATCCATCAGATGTATGAAGATTTATGAGAAGAAAAAGTTTTCAGAGAATTGTGTGTCGATCTTCTCTCTAATTCTCCTTCTGTGCTCAATCGTGTGACAAATCCTTTTGTACACATCTAAGTCCATAGTTAATCAATCTATGGCCAAAGTTTGAGAGTCCAATTGCAAACAGGCTGAGAGAATTTTGTGTAGGAACATTCATATGTGAAAAGTTCTGAGTGTCTTCTGAAACAGGCACAGATTTGGCGGTCAAAGAAATGGTCAGTTCTCAGCACACAGTGTAAAGTTTTACACAAATGAGGATTCAAAATTTAAGTTGAGAGGTAAGCCATCTATGGCTAAAAGCATTTGATTAAACAGGTTCTAGTTTGGGAGAAGCATATCTTAGAAGCTGCAGGTGTCAAAGTCGTCATTACAGAGAGACAGTTTCACACATAGGTAAACTGTTTGAGTCATTTCTCACAATCTACTCAAGCATTTGAAGTATTCTAAGTGGAGAATGTGCCTAAGCTTTGTGTGACACATCCTACGTTTTATAAAAAACTTTACATGAATGATCAGTCAATGAGTGATTAATGAGCAGTAGACTTTTTTCGAGAATTGATTTTTCACAGTTAATCAATTCCTTGATAATCTGGTGATTGTTTTTCAAAATTAAGTGGAGTCTGAAGTTATTCTTGATATAGAGGTGGTCTAACATCAAGGATAGCTTTTTCTTTTGGAGATTAACACTCTCCATCAGTGGTATCAGAGCAAGAAGTATCAAAATTGAGGAAAGGAAGACTCTAATTGCTGCAGACATACAAACTTTACATCTCGAAGGTTCAAAAGAGTAAAGAGTGACAGGAAGACTGAAGAAGGACACATAAAGATTATCAAAAGGATCAGAAGGAGCAACATTCGAAGCAAAGGTACATTTATTTCTTGTAAAGGTTAAAGATTTGAGACTAAAGGTGAAGCAAAGATGGGAGATAGTCTCCAAATTGAGAAGTTGGATAGAGAGAACTATCCAGCTTGGTCAATGAGAATGGAAGCTCATCTTATGAGCAAATATCTGATGGGATGCATCAGAGGAGAGGAAGAAAAGCCAGAGTTCAGAGATCCTAGTGTTCCAACTAGGGAGGAGCTTACAGATATAAAGAATTGGATGAAGAAGGATGCTCAAGCAAGGAGCATAATTTACATGGCAGTTAATGAGTACTTGCTTCCTCATATCAGAGGACTTGAGAGAGCAAGTGACATTTGGAATGCCTTGGAAGAGCATTTCCAGAACACAACCAAATCAAGGAAAGCTTCATTATGGGCAGAGTTTACTACTTTTAAGAAGAAGGCTTCACAGTCAATATCTGATTCTGTGACAAAGATGGACATTGCAGATTCTTTAGGTGGAGTGGATGAAGATATTGAAGAAGACAAATTGGTAAGACAAATTCTCACAGGACTAAGAGGAGATGAGAAGTGGAAGCCTTTTATTTTGTCTACAGAACTTTCATTAGATCATTTCACTCCCGATTTGAATCAATTGTTAGGCCATATGCTAACTTTTGAGAATGATATCAAAGGAGATGTTGACAAGAGTGCACGTCATGCAATGTACTCTAAAGACAAGAAGAAAGCCAACAAAGGAGCGCAACAATCAGTTGAAGATGAAGGTACTTCAAGTCAAGCAAACTTCCTCAGATGAAGAGGAAATGGTAGAAGTAGAGGAAGAGGTAGAAATAACAAAGATAATGTCAGAGCTTGTTGGATATGTGGTAAGACCAATCATCTATCTCATGATTGTTGGCATAATAATCAAAGCAATGGTAATTTTAGTCAAGACTTTAATCAAAGAGGAAGAGGTGGTAGATTTCAGAGAGGAAACTTCAGAGGTAGAGGTGGTAGGAATTCTTTTGGAAGAGGTGGAGGAAGAAACTTCCAAAGTCAATTCTATAATAACACCTACTATAATTATGCATCAGATCAGAAAGAAGATTCGACTCTCATTATGAATGCAACATATGAAACCTCACATGAAGACCTTAGGGTATTTTATATTGACTCAGGATGTAGCAACCATTTGAGTGGAAATATTTCTTTGATGACTGATCTAGATCATAATGCTATTAATCATACAGTTCAAACAGGTGATAATACAAAGCACAAGGTAAAGTCAATTGGTTCAATCAAAGCCAAAGATGGAAGCACTCTCTTGAGTAAGGTTCTCTATGTTCCTACAATTCCAAAGAATTTGATCAGTGTAGGTCAAATTGTGGAAAAAGATATGAGGTAAGGTTCACTAATGATGGAGTTTATGTTGAAGACCCTAGTCAAGGATATAAACAAATTGTTAAAGGAAAGAAGGAAGGAAGGCTCTTAAAGGTACAAGGAAATATTGGACATGCTATGTTTACATATGGAGAGCAAAAGGTGTCAGAATTGGATCTTTGGCACAAAAGACTTGGACATTTTAATGAGAGAGGTATCAAAGAAATGGTTAACAATGGTTCAGTACTTGGATTGCCTAACATTGCAGGTCAACACATGACATACAGATGTGAAGCATGTCAGTTAGGTAAGGCTCATAAGCAATCATACAATAAGCATGGTTTTATGTATTCAGAAAGACTTGAATTGGTACATACAGATGTGTGGGGTCCTTCAAAGGATTTCAGTATAAATGGTTCAAGATATTATGTCATATATGTTGATGATGCTACCAGGTGGATCACAATCTATGTGATCAAAGACAAATCAGAAGTGTTTAATACATTTAAACACTATCATGCATATGCAGAAAGAATTACAGGTCAAACATTGAAGAGGTTAAGGTCAGATGGAGGGGGAGTATATTTCTCTAATGAGTTCAGTGATTACTTATGGAATGCAGGTATAAAGAGAGAAGTTACTTGCAGGTACTCTCCTCAACAAAATGGTGTAGCAGAAAGGAGGAATAGGACACTTGTTGAATTTGCAAGATCCATGATGAAAGAGAAGAATTGCCCAAATTATGTGTGGGTTGAGGCTGTAAACACAGCTACATATTTGGTTAATAGATTGCCTTGTAAAGCTTTGCAGGGTATGACACCATATGAAGCTTGGTGGGGTAAAAGACCTACTTTAGATCATTGCAGAATATTTGGATGCTTGGCATATGCATATGTGCCATCTCAATTGAGGCATAAATTGGAACCTAAAGCAGAGAAATATGTTTTCATTGGTTATGATGACAAACAGATGGGTTATAGGTTGTGGAGTCCATCCACAAAACAATTCCTTGTGTCCAAGGATGTTACATTTGATGAGCAAAGTACTTGGTATGTAGGTACACCTAATGTGTATGTAGAAGTTGAAGAAATTATGAATCAAAAGAAAGGTAAAACAAAGGTTCAAATATTTAGTAAAGAAGAGAAAAATGAAATACAGGTTGAAGGTGAAGAAGTGCCAAGGTTTGATCGAGAGTGTGATGAACCAGAAACTTCAAGAAGTGGAGAACTCAGGAGGTCTACAAGGCACCAATGGCAACCTACAAGGTATAGCTATGATACTTCATTCTTGACTACTAAGGATTATGCTTACATGATAAAAGCAGATGAAGATCCATCTACATATGATGAAGCCAAAGAGAAGAAGAATTGGGAAGAAGCTATGCAAAAAGAGTATGATGCATGATGGGGGAAGTAACTCAACCCCTAAGCAACGACGAAGCGTGAATGACCTCCACAGGTATCCTTCTTTGACCTCTACACACCAAAAATGCTCTTACTCAGAGCATATGCAGGGAACTCCAATGAGCGTTTCTAAACCTGTAGTAGACACCAAGAGCTTTCCAACAAAACAAATTTCACTTCAAATGGATGCTTACACAAGGAGAAACAATGTCTACAACATGAGCTAGTTGAATGCTCACAACTGCTAGTGAAGCAGATACCTCACTTCACTCCAGCAAGCTTTTCTCAGAGATTATACAGAAAATGAATGTCAAACTTGGGTCAACTTTAGAGGACTCTAATAGCTACCCAATGACACCACAAGCATAGCAAATGGATACATAGAGAAGGAGAATCAGCCCTTACAACAGAGAGTAAAATATTTCCAACAGAGCCTACACACCAAGAGAGATATCAATCCCACAACTTCACTAAAATGAATGTTGCTCCCAGATTACTGAGAGAATGATCTAGAGACTTTGTGAGCATAAAATCGACTCTAATAGATATCCAATGAGATAAGAATTACATGAAATGGATACAATATGAGGGAGAACCAATGCTAACAACTCAGGGCTAGAGAGTTGCAACACTGCCTGCGCACACACATAGATATGCCTACTAAAAGAAAACAAACAAGCAAGCAAGGGGCTAGCTTAAGCAAGGGGCTTGCTTATCACAACTCCAGCACTTAGTGCTCACTTTACATGAGCTAAAACTCCAAGAAGATGGCCCAAAAGAAGTCGGGATACATGCTCCTTTTATAGTGAGAAGTGTGCCCCTAAAATCTAGGAACTACCTTTCCAAATCAGCCTCCTAACTTGGAGGAATTAGTTGAGATGACTTGGGGAGTGGTTGAGTGACTTTTCTTGATGGAATCTCATGGATTTTGACTTCCTTTGATTGCTCCACATGTCCATAAAAGATTCCCCACGAATTTGTATCTTGAAGCTTGACTTTTAACACTCCCCCTCAAGCTTCAATTCTTCCTCCTCATCCAAGCTCCTTCATGTTGATGCATTGCTTGAATTTTGAAATCTTCATCCCATCCAAAGCCTTTGTAAACATGTCTGCAACTTGGTCCTTGGTACCAATATGATGTACTGAAACTTCCTTGGATATCACCTTTTCCCTTATGAAGTGATAGTGCACTTCAATATGCTTGGTTCTAGCATGATAGACAGGATTCGATGCTAGATGAATGCTACTCATGTTGTCACAAAAAATTGGATATGTGTCAACCTGCAAATTAAGCTCCATAAATAACTTCTTAATCCACATTAGCTCACATGTGACTTGAGCCAAAGCTCTATACTCAGCCTCCGTGGAAGATAATGCCACCGTGGGTTGCTTCTTTGAAATCCATGAGATGATCTTGCTACCTAGCATGACTAGGTAACCACTTGTACTTCTTCTATCCTCCTTGGAACCGACCCAATCGGCATCAGAATAAGCTTTGACCTGCATATCATCATCAAATGAATAGAACAATCCTTCATTTATAGTGGCCTTGAGATATCGTAACATTCTTCTTGCAGCTTGCAAGTGTGTAGTCCTTGGACTATGCATAAATTGTGATAACACTCCAACTCCATATGCTATGTCGGGTCTAGTTATTGTGGCATAATTGAAAGATCCTACAATAGATCGATACAAGGTTACATCCTCTAATGGCTCTCCATCAATGGAGCTTAGATTTACATTAACTTTCATGGGATTTGAAATAGGCTTGCAATGTAGCATCCCAAACCTCTCAAGTAGGTCTAGAATATACTTCCTTTGTATGAGCATAATACCTTCTTCTTTCTATACAACTTCAATGCCAAGAAAATACCTAAGATCTCCAAGATCAGAGATCCTAAACTCCTTTCCAAGCTTTGCCTTGATCTCCTCAATGCCCTTTGTATCATTACCTGTAATGATAAGATCATCTACATACACGCACATGTAGACTACAAGTTCTCCTCTTTGTTTGATGAAGAGAGATGGATCCACCTTGCATTGATTGTAACCACATTTGATCAAATAGTCCACCAATCTTTGGTTCCAAGCCCTTGGAGCTTGTTTTAGGCCATAAAGTGCCTTCTTCAACCTACAAACATGATGTGGAAACTCTTTATGAACAAAACCTAGTGGTTGCTCCATCTATACCTCTTCTTCCAAGTCTCCATTGAGAAAGGCATTCTTGATATCCAATTGGAAAAGCTTCCATCCTTTGCTAGCATCCATTGCAATGAGTGTCCTAATGGTGCTCATCTTTGCCACGGGGCTGAATGTCTCTTCAAAGTCCACTCCATAGGTTTGTGAAAACCCTTGGCCACCAATCTTGCTTTGAACCTAGAAATAGATCCATCTGAATTCCTCTTTACTTTATACACCCACTTATTACCTATTACCTTCATGTTATCCTTCTTGGGCACTAGAGTCCATGTTTGATTCTCCTCAAGTGCGTCGATCTCTTCTTGCATTGCCTCTTTCCATTCGGTGTACCTGCTTGCATCTTCATAGCAATCGGGCTCATGATCTTCTACTACTTTGTTCATATATGCATAATGAGTTGCCATGTATGAATCATAAGTAGACCTTTGAGTTGGATACTTAACTCTAGAAGACTTCCTTTCTTCACCTTTTGGAGGAATAAACCTCCTTTGCCTTGGGAACTTGATCTCTTTCTTTGACGTGGCTTCTTTCTCCATCATGTGTCCATCATCTTCAACTTCATTACCTTCTTCATCCAACTCCACCGATGTTGCTTTGCCTTTGTTGATTGATTGTGCTTCATAGCTTGATGAAGATCTCCCCCTCCATGGTGAGTTCATGCTTGAACTATCTTCATTGATGGAACACCTTGGGCCGCTTAGCTCTAGGTCGATTTGTTCTTCATCATGTCCATGCTTTTCTTCTTCATAGTCCTACATACAATCATACTTCTTATACCAAGGGAGTAGCTCATCAAATGCTACATCCCTTGATATCCTCAAGTCCTTTGTGTTTGGGTTGAAGCACCTGTAACCTTTATGATCATTTGAATATCCTAGAAACACACACTTTTCTGCCTTTGGTTGTAGCTTGTGCCTCAATTCACTTGACACATGTACATAACAAGTACATCCAAATATCTTCATGTGGGAAAGATCAGGTTTATTACCATAATAGGCTTGATATGGTGTCAAGCCATGGATCCCTGAGGTAGGAGCCCTATTCATAAGATACACGGCAGTATTTGCTGCATCACTCCAAAACATGTTAGGTACATTCATCTCATTAAACATTGCTCTAGCGATCTCGGCAATGTATCTATTTTTTCTCTCTGCTACTCCATTTTGTTGGGGTGTGTACCTGCATGTTACTTGCCTCTTGATGCCTTGATCCATTAAAAAATCAGAAAACTCATTGGAGAAATATTCTCCCACTCCATCGGACCTTAGCTTCTTGATATATGTACCTGTTTCCTTTTCTACCATTGCCTTGAATGCTTTGAAACATGTAAACACATCTGATTTGTTTTTGATGAAATAAACCCAAACCATCCTTGTGCAATCATCTATAAAAGTGACAAAGTACTTGTTACCTCCAATGGATTGCTCTTTGGTTGGCCCCCACACATCTGTATGTATCAACTCCAATGGATGTTGGCTTATGTAGCCACTCTTCTTGAATGGAAGTCTCGCTTGATTCCCTAGTTGATAAGATTCACATAAATGCTTCATACCTTGTCCTTGGAAGTTGGGAAGACCTTCAACCAGCCTCTTGAATTGCATTTCCTTCATTCTTTGTATGTTGATGTGACCTATCCTCTTGTGCCACAAGTCCAACTCCGAAATCCTCTTGTTTCCATATGTGAAGTAGACATGTTGAGTGGAATGAGAATTTACCTCCAAAGTGAAGAGTCTCCCTTGCTTCTTTCCACTTGCTATGACCTTGTAACCTTGCTTAGGGTTCTCCACAAAGCATCCACCTTTGTTGAACATTACTTGATAGCCTCTTTCAACCATTTGCCCAACGGACACCAAGTTCTTTGTGATGGTAGGTACATGCAAGACATCCTTGAGACATATTCCTTCCTCCTTGTCATCCAAAGCTACATCTCCAACATGGGAGATCTCATGGGCTGTATCATCACCTGTTTCTACATGTCCTTTACCTTTGGGAAAATGTAAATTAGTAAACCAAGAAGAATTGCAACTCATATGGTTGCTACATCCACTATCAATATACCAAGTGTTATCTACTTTGCTTGAATTCCCATTCATGTGCATCATCAAGAGATTGTCATTTTCTGAACTTGTAGAAGCATAATTACCTTGGCCTTTGTATGAAGAACCTTGATTATAGCTCCTTTGGTTTCCTCCTTGGTAGCAATCTCTAGCATAGTGGCCAAACTTGCCACATATGTAACATCCTTCGCCATCTTGATTCCTGTTTTGTTGATGTCGTCCTCCTCTTCCTCTTGTTCTTCCTCTCCCTCTTTATGATGAGGTGCCTTGGTCATGTCCTTGATTGCTTGAGTGGCCTTGCCTTCCTCCAAACCTTCCTTTGCCCCTTCCTTGTCCTCGTCTTCCTTTGCCCCTTTGATTACCTGCATAGAAAACTTGTGCATCCTTGCTTTTAGTTGAACTTCCACCTATGTTCATTTCTTCGGTGACCATGAGAGCAACCAATTGCTCAAAATCAGGAAGATTATCCCTTACATATACTGAAGTGGTAAAGGGTTTCCACTTTTCATCATCTCTCAAACCATTGAGAGTATAAGCCACAAGATCTTCATCGTCTACGTGGCTTCCAATGGATCCCAATGCATCTGATAACTCCTTGACCTTAAGTATGTAGTCATTTATGCTACTCCCTGAGCTCTTCCTAAGGTTGTTGAGCTCATTCTTGAGTTGGATCTTCCTTGCTTTGGTGCTTGTTGAATAAAGCCTTTCAAGTGTCTCTCATACCTTCATGCTTGAATCCAAGTCTTGGATATGGCCGATCATGCTACTGCTAATGTGTTGGGAAAGGATAAAGATAACCCTCTTGTCTCTTTCATTCCATTCCCTAAAGGCCCTTCTCTGGTCATTGGTTGGATTCTCATCCAACCTAGGTCTTGGTTCACTTCCACTAATCAACCCCCAAAGGCCCTTGCCCATAAGATAGTTGGAGACCCTAAATCTCCATGGTTGATAGTTCCCTTTGTCTAGCTTTTCAATTTGAGTGTTGAAGTCTCCCATATCTAGTCTTTGATACTTGACCTAGCCCTTGGCTAATGCTCCAATGTGTGTAAAATGAAAATGAGGCTCTGAGGCTACCTCAATCCAAAGCTTTCCTTAGATGGACACCTTGTGCTCTTGAAACTTTGAGTAGAATAGCTCCCCCTTGATGTGAGCTACCTCCAAGAAGCTTTTGTTGATGCAAATCTTCAACCACCAACTCCAAGAGGTCTTCTTGCTTGTATGTGATACCTCCAAGATGCCCAAATGCTCTGATACCACTGATGGGGGAAGTAACTCAACCCCTAAGCAACGACGAAGCATGAATGACCTCCACAGGTATCCTTCTTTGACCTCTACACACCAAAAATGCTCTTACTCAGAGCATATGCAGGGAACTCCAGTGAGCTTTTCTAGACCTGTAGTAGACACCAAGAGCTTTCCAACAAAACAAATTTCACTTCAAATGGATTCTTACACAAGGAGAAACAATGTCTACAACATGAGCTAGTTGAATGCTCACAACTGCCAGTGAAGCAGATACCTCACTTCACTCCAGCAAGCTTTTCTCAGAGATTATACAGAGAATGAATGTCAAACTTGGGTCAACTTTAGAGGACTCTACGAGCTACCCAATGACACCAAAATCATAGCAAATGGATACATAGAGAAGGAGAACCAGCCCTTACAACAGAGATCAAAATATTTCCAACAGAGCCTACACACCAAGAGAGATATCAATCACACAACTTCACTAAAATGAATGTTGCTCCCAGATTACTCAGAGAATGATCCAGAGACTTTGTGAGCATAAAATAGACTCTAATATCTATCCAATGAGACAAGAATTACATCAAATGGATACAATATGAGGGAGAACCAATGCTAACAACTCAGGGCTAGAGAGTTGCAACACTGCCTACGCACACACATAGATATGCCTACTAAAAGAAAACAAACAAGCAAGCAAGGGGCTAGCTTAAGCAAGGGGCTTGCTTATCACAACTCCAGCACTTAGTGCTCACTTTACATGAGCTAAAAATCCAAGAAGATGGCCCAAAAGAATTCGGGATACATGCTCCTTTTATAGTGAGAAGTGTGCCCCTAAAATCTAGGAACTACCTTTCCAAATCAGCCTCCTAACTTGGAGGAATTAGTTGAGATGACTTGGGGAGTGGTTGAGTGACTTTTCTTGATGGAATCTCGTGTCTTTTGGCTTCCTTTGATTGCTCCACATGTCCATAAAAGATTCCCCACGAATTTGTAGCTTGAAGCTTGACTTTTAACAATGCATTGATGGAGAATCAGACATGGGATCTGGTTCCTAAACCTAATAGCCAGAAAATCATTGGATGTAAGTGGGTTTACAAAACAAAAAGATTTGCAGATGGAAGTGTGTCTAGGTATAGAGCTAGACTTGTTGTGAAAGGATATGCACAGACATATGGAGTGGACTATGATGAGACCTATAGTCTTGTGGCAGAGATGACAACCATCAGGACACTCATAGCAATTGCTGCATGCAAAGGTTAGAAATTATCTCAATTAGATGTTAAGAATGCTTTTTTGAATGGTTACATTTCATATGAAGTTTTTATGAAACAACCAGATGATTTCAAGGATCAAGTGTATCCAAATTATGTGTGTAAGCTCAAGAGAGCTTTGTATGGATTGAAGCAGGCTCCAAGGGCTTGGAATTATAGGCTTGTAAAGTTCCTAAAGGAACTAGGATTTCAAGCATCAAAGGCAGATAGTAGCTTGCTAGTCAAAGCAAGTGAAGATGGATTTATTTATGTTTGTATTTATGTTGATGACATAATACTTACAGGAACAGATGACAAAGGTATACACATGATTAAGAAACAGATGGAGAAAGAATTCAAAATCAGTGATTCGGGAAAATTTTCATTCTTTTTGGGAATGGAGATTTCATATGCTCAACATGGAGTATATGTAACTCAAGAAAGGTATCTGAAAAATTTACTAACCAAGTTTAAAATGGAAGATTGCAGGATAGCACCAACACCAATGGAAGTGAATCATAGATTGAGTAGATATGGAGGAGAAGAATTCAAAGATATGAAGCTCTATCAGAGTTTGGTGGGTAGCTTGATTTATGCTACATTAACAAGGCCTGATTTATCATATGCAGTTGGAGTTCTATCTCAATTCATGCATTGTCCTAGAAAGGAACATTGGATTGTAGGACAAAGAGTACTTAGGTACATCAAGGGTACACTTAAAGAAGGTCTGTATTATGGATATACTTCAGATACAAGAGTCAAAATATATAGTGATGCAGATTGGGCAGGTAATTCTGATGATAGAAGATCAACACATGGATATTTGTGATATGTGGGAGATAAGATAATTTCATGGTGTTCTAAGAAGCAACATACAGTTTCTCTATCATCTACAGAAGTAGAATACAAAGGTATGGTGGAAGCTGCAAAGGAAGTAATATGGCTAAAGACACTTATGAAGAGTTTTGATGTTCTTCAGAGTAGTCCTATCATTTGTGGAGACAATATGAGTTCTTTATACTTGGCAGCAAATCTTGTGTTTCATGCTAGAACTAAACATATTGAAATTCAGTATCATTTTTTGAGAGAGAAGGTTATTGATAAAGAAATTGAAGTCATGCATACTCCTACAAAAGATCAACTTGCAGATATGATGAAAAAAAGCTTGGATGGACCATACAATCAACAATTAGTGATTACATAAAGTCCAGTAGTGGAAAGATGAATGAAAGATTGAAGATCAGTTTCAAGGAAAGAGGAGATTCAGAAACATTGTTCTTTTGTATATTATCCTTGTAAATATTTCAATGTATTTGGAAAAATGACGAGTTAGGCTTATATATATATATATATATATATATATATATATATATATATATATATATATATATATATATATATATATATATATATATATATATATATATATATATATATATATATATATATGTGTGTGTGTGTGTGTGTGTGTGTGTGTGTGTGTGTGTGCGCGCTCATAGAAGAGATATAGAAGAGATAGAGAAGACAATAGATTTGAAGAATAGAAGAATAGGAGAGAATGAGATGAACATTATGTGTGTCATCCATCAGATGTATGAAGATTTATGAGAAGAAAAAGTTTTTAGAGAATTGCGCGTCGATCTTTTCTCTAATTCTTCTTCTATGCTCAATCTTATGAGAAATATTTTTGTACACATCTAAGTCCATAGTTAATCAATCTATGGCCAAATTTTGAGAGTCCAATTGCAAACGGGCTGAGAGAATTTTGTGTAGGAACATTCATATGTGAAAAGTTATGAGTGTCTTCTGAAACAAGCGCAGATTTGGCGGTCAAAGAAATGGTCAGTTCTCAGAACAGAGTGTAAAGTTTTACACAAATGAGGATTCAAAATTTAAGTTGAGAGGTAAGCCATCTATGGCTAAAAGCATTTGATTAAATGGGTTCCAGTTTGGGAGAACCATATCTTAGAAGTTGTAGGTGTGAAATTCATCATTACAGAGAGACAGTTTCACACATAGGTAAATTGTTTGAGTCATTTCTCACAATCTACTCAAGCATTTGAAGTATTCTAACTTGGAGAATGTGCGTAAGCTTTGTGTGAAACATCCTACAAATTTTTATAAAAAACTTTACATGAATGATCAATCAATGAGTGATTAATGAGCAGCATCTTTTTTCGAGAATTGATTTTTCACAGTTAATCAATTCCTTGATAATCTGGTGATTGTTTTTCAAAATTAAGTGGAGTTTGAAGTTATTCTTGAATAAGGGACTTGTAGCAATAGAAGTGCTACGTGAATCTAAAGAAAGGGTTATCTAATTGGATGAAGCACATCCAAATGCATTAGCTCATGATAAGGTTCTCTAGAATGTAAAGCATTGAAACCAACGAGAACAAGAGGGATACAATCAGAGTCATGTAGACCCATCACTTCTTGTGAAGAAAAAAGGTAGCAAAATTGCATTCATATGTATATATGTTGATGATTTGATCATTACAGGGTATTATGAAGCCAACATCAAGGACATAAAGAGGAAGCTTTGAAGTGAGTCTACAATCTCTGATTTAGGGATTTTAAGGTACTTCCTTGGGATTGAAGTACTATATAAAGAGGAAGGTATATATTTTATGCAAAGGAAATACATTTTAGATCTCTTGAAGAAGTTTGGCTTGTGTAATTGCAAACCCATTTCAAATCCATTAGAGATAAATGTTAAACTAAGTGCTCCTCAAGGTGAAGAAGTGAAGGATGTGACCATGTATAGGTCAATAATTGGTTCTCTCTTGTAAGCTACTATGACAAGAATAGATACTACACATGTAGTTGGAGTGTTATCTCAATTGTTACAAGCACCAAGAGTACCTCATCTTGTTGCAGCCAAAAGGATACTTAGATACCTCAAAGGATCAATGAATGAAGTTCCATATTATCCATCATTTGATGATGGAATAATGTACAATCTTTTTGTGATGCTGATTGGGTAGGTTCCAAAGATGATAAGAGGATCATTAGTGGTTATGTTATCATGGTAAGCAAGGAGACCATCTCATGGATGTCAAAGAAACAACCAACGGTGGCTCTCTCCTCAACCGAAGCTGATTATAGAGTCTTAGCACAAGTCTCATGTGAGCTTATGTCGCTCAAGAAGTTTTTTTTTTATCTTGATTTGCAGGTTAAGCAAGTACTTATTTTTTGTGACAACATAACTACCATATTCTTGGCTTAAAACCTAGTGTTTCATGCAAGGTTGAAGCATATAGAAGTACATTACCACTTTATTAGAGAGAAGATCATGTCAAAGGATGTCAACATGAAGCATGTCAATACAAAGGAACAATATGCAGATATGTTTACCGACGCTTTGGAAGGAGTAAAGCTACAAAACTTCAAGACATGCATTGTAATGAAGGACCTAGGGATTGAGACTTGAGGGGGAGTGTTGAAAATTAAGTCTCAATCATGCAAAGAAGCTAAACCATGAGTTTTGCAAGTGGAACAATAGAAACCGAGGATCCAAAGTCATGGAATCAAGCTAGAAGCTCCAACAAACTCAATTAAATTCAAATCTCATCAATCAACCACCTAAAAGTGCGCCTACACACATTGGTGGGTGGTTAGTTAGATTGTAGGAAACGTAAAACTCTATATAAGCATCATCCCACCTTTTTTTGTTGATTTGTATGCATTCCACAAGTTTACCACTTATTTTAGTGAAGTCATAAACTCCAGCAAGCATCCCCCTTGCATGCTTACCTAAATTTCGCATGATTTTGCTCCTCTCTATCTAGAGGTGTAGTTAGGCTTTTGCAAATTTGATTATAGCATATTGCAGATCATTGTTTGATCTTTCATTGTATTCATTTCCATTGATTTCAATGTTCGTTTGGTCTCTCATATAGTGTCCTGAACATTTCCAAAGTTTCAAGTTATTTGACTAAGTGAGTTGTAAAAAATTGCCAACTTTGTGAAGGTATATCTCTGCATATAGGCAAAGAGTGTTGAAAACGGGTAGCCTGTCTTGTAGAGGATGGTTCTCCCAGCTCGAATATGCATTTTGCATTATGTAAATCTTCTTGGGTAGCTCCTATAGTCTAATCTAAGCATCCAAAATTTCAATTTTAGTCTCTATATAGGTGTAGAGAAAATTTCAAGACAGTGAGCATATATCACTGCTTGTGCACCTAGTGGAGGGTAGGCATCTTCCATTGTTGCATTGGGGTGTTAGAATCATCCCCCATTAACACACACACATATATATATATAAACAATAATGATTAAAATATCAATTTCTAATATGTCCAACACAAGCATCATCTAGAATAGTTTCAAATCAAATTATGAATATACCTGTAGATTAGTCTTCGATTCATATTTTTATTTCAACTTAATTTTTTCCCATGCTTGTGAATATTCTACTTGAAAAAGAAACGATTGGCGGTTTTATCTCTAGACATTTGTTTCCTTTGGCAGAAAATAATGTAAGAACTTCTGTAAATACATGTCTGTGAGTATATTTATGTTTTCAATAAAACTTTTAAGAGTTAAGTAGCATAAGACCAAGGATTGGAAGCTTGGAAGTTGGTGACCACTAGTGTAAATAAATAAATCAAGTGATGTCGTTTAAAGTTCTCAATTTGTTTTGTCTTTATCTACATATTACAATGTATTGTTTTGATGCCGTGAAGCACCTTTGGTGAGAGTTTGAACGAATATGTTCTTCAAAAAAATTTCATCACTACAAATTTATTCACTTTTCAAGATGATTTGTATATATGTATATAATTATGTTTTGATTTAAATATTTATCATCATCTGTTTAAATTTGATGAATGGAGGACTCGATCCAAGAAAGATGATGAAGGTGGAGAATAAAGCATGGAGATAAGAAACCCTTCTTCATTAGCTCTTGTAATTAAACCTTGATCTTTTTTGCAATTATGAGTGGAGAGCGTCTTTTGAAAGAAATCTTGACAATTTTTTCCATTTTGATTCAAAAGCTTTCTCTTTGGTGTTGAGTAGATTCTGGTAATGTATTGTTTACATGTGTTTCTACTTTGAACATATGTTGTGAATTTTGTATCTCACTACATCTATACTACATCTGGAGATTTAAAGCAGGAAAGAATTTTGAGATATAACCATGTTAAGATTAGGGAAATAGTATTTACTAGTTTGTGATCTTGTTCATTGAACTGATTCAGCATTTCATTAAGATGACCATAGATATGGATTCTATGACTGTTGACTTTGAACATTCGTGGCTCTTGCACGTTTCATAGCCTGGACATACATTTCATGTAAATGATTTGTAGCAAAGTCTTAATGAGTTAAACATTGAAAGCTTGCATAGTCTTATAAAGAAAGACTTGGAGACTGGGAACTAATATATATATGTATGGTGAAAAACTATGATATACATATGAAAACTATCAATGGAATCTCTATGACATCTATCCCCTTAAAACCTGTATGGACTTTGGACAAACCACCACTGAGTATCATGTCAATTTTTGCAAGATCTTAAAATCAATCATGGTGGGAAGAATCAAGTGCATGGATTATTAAACACATGTGCTTATGCATGGCCATGTTATAGGTCCTATACATGCGTAATCATAGTGCAATGAGAAAAGATGTGTGGCACTTGATGAAGAGGCTTCTCACTCATTCTAAAACTCAAGATTTACTCATGTATTTAGAATTCATTTAACATGCAATTGGACATGCACCTATGGGTTTGAAAGCACACATGCACTAAGAAATTCAAGCATGCATACTCCAACATGCATAAACTGAATGTACTTGGAAGACAGTCACATTTAGATCATTGCAAAAAGATAACTTTTGAAGTCAGAACACTGAACATGGACTTATCAACTAGAGTTTCTACGTGAAGTCAATGACTTTTTTTCACCTCTTTTATACTAACTCCCACCATTGACACATCTCTCCTATTCCAAACCCTTGCTCCACTAGGACAACAAAAGGGAAATACATCATAGATTTCTTGATGATTCGACTTTTCTACAGACCCCACACAAATGGATCATGATTGGAGCTCAAATTACCACCTCCATGGAAAATGCCTCCCCTCAATATAGTTTCCTAACTATCCTCATCAGCACCACTCACAAGCAAAGAAACGTGCACACATTGCATCACCAGCTTTGTGTAGCTATTTGTATATAGTCATGCATATTCAAAAAACTAAAGATCCCCACACCAAAACCAGCTATAATACAATGCAACTGAGAACTATCTAACCATCAAGAATCTTTTAAGAAGCAGAAATGCTAGTGAATGGAAAACATAATTCCATAGGGATTTTTAATCTTCATAACTCTACGGTGCTTATTAGTAAGTCTAGAGGCACGAATGAAAAATGTATATGATAGTCTTCCATTCATTCATGTGTCCATAAGTGCCCACATTCATTCTATCTTTTCCCGTTTCTCAAAGATGAGACTTCCCAAGGTCGCACATCCTTTTCCCTATTGTGTTTGAGAGTATCCTCTGAAGGAAGATAATGATCCTCCCTCTTCTCTCTGTTGACTCCCCCTCATTTCGTCGTGTGGCTTCTTTCTCATGGTGTTACTTTTTGTCTCCATGCTAGTTATAACTTCATGTGAAAGCTTCATTTAAAATCATGAGGACATCCAACCCCTTCGAACCTATGCATCTTTTAGGGGCACCAGCCTACAAGAAAAACATTAAACACAAATGAGTATCAAAGAGTCACAAGTGGATGTAAATTATCCTTTAGGAAAAGTTTAGTAACAAGCACATGCATACTTCACACAAATTTATTGAACTTTGTACAAACTTAGAGCTTCCATTCACTCAATCGATTCAAATTTGGTAGCTTATCCCAAGCACACACATATACTAATCCCTCTGTCCAAACCCAATTTAGATCTTTTCTTATTTTTCTTTTATCTTATTTTTATTTTATTTTCCATTCTCATTGCATTTCATCCCATCCCATCCTTTTTACTTTTTCTTTTAGTTATTTATTCTTTTATTTACACAAGTTGGCCTATGCCAAAATCAAGTGCAACTCATGGACCTATCCACCTGATCCGATGTAGTACACGACACATAGTGCCAACCCCATATGAAATCGACATCAGCTCATGGCTCTGACCACCTAGTGAGAGTGACTCTACTAGCCTATTGACACATATATGCACATGATAACATACAAGTCGGGCCATACGACAAAACTAGCATTAGTTTGTGCCCTTGATCATCTGATCACATTAGCTCCACCCACCTACTAGTCCATTGTAGTGCACTCATGATACATGCACATACATATATAGATGGCCCGTATATGAAGGCTCATCTAACTCTTAATCTATCTGGAGGTAGGAATAGGTGATAGATCAAAAGTAGAAATCAACGAATCCCACCCATGAAGAATTCATGTAAACTAGTATATATAGGCACTCAGTTTAAGTCTTTCGTTCACTTTTCGAGGTCTTCATTCCCAAAAGCTCTAATCTGCTATGCAATCCTGCTAATGTATTCCTCCTCTTTCATGCATTACATGTAATCATAATAGATGTATGAAATTCTTAATTTACTTAATTCCTTGGTATTTATGTGTTTCTTTATATATCACATACTCCTAACATGTAGTCTTCATATATATACATGTACAAAAGGAAAAGAAAACTGAAAGAAAAACATATGACCTCTATGGTGTTAGGAGCTCCTCTTAATTCTACATTCTCAATCATCTCTATTTTCATCATTCTGAATCTCATTCTTCACTTGCTAACTTGCGATTTTTGCTTCTTCTAAAAAAAAAAATCAATCAAAATTGTCAAACATTTCATCTCATTATATACAATTTATCCACTTTATTTAAGTTTCTTTTAGAATTCTTTTTGGAACTCTAGACTTAAAGGAAGTACAATCATATAGCACACATATACACACATGAAGGATCATAGGTCATAAGACTTTACTCTCTTTTATTTATTTTCGATAGAGAATGTCAACTCCCCAGCTTGCGATCCTAGGTCTCATTCTGCTTAACTATATCTAGAAGCAGAATTGCAACTGGTTTAATCTTTTTATCAACTATTTTATACTTCATTCAAATTTTGCAATTTCCCTATACATGGAAAAAGAGTGAACATGAATCACCCAATCACTTCTCCTCCCATTAATCAATTCTCGTAAGTCAAATAACGTATCAATAAAACAAGAACCCCAAAAATTTCTTCATCAAAATCAAGTACTCTACATCCACAGAATTTCCTTTTAAGGTCTATTATATATTGTTTTTCCCATTTCTTTAATTCAAAAAAAAAACACAAAACTAGAAAGAATAAGTTGAAGAAAGTGCTATAAACCTTGTTATGAATATATTTACAATCCGAAACCCTCCATTTTCTAAGGTTCATTAGTCCTGAATTATGAAAGCTTCGCTCAAAAACTTTGTTCCTCAAGTTCATCAAGAATACGTCTCGTTCTAAAAGATGTCCTATTCTTGACATGATCTATACATACTATGATGAATTGAACTACCTTCTTGCCATCATTACTTTGGATTATTGCCTAAAAGACCTATTCATGAAATTTGGGAATTATTTAAGTCCCATTTATAATACAAGTGATGGTATTAACCTATAATTTCTATATGTTATATTCTTCTTACAAAGATCAGGTCATGAATAACATCTTTTTGTTAAAATGTTTTAAGTTTTCAATAGACAAAAAATAATATAAGATGATGACCTTATTTAAAAAAACACCAAGGAGAATATGAATATACAAAGAAAAGCATTTATACTTGAATTTTTTTTAAATATGTAGTCTATTATTATCCAATTCAATAATAATAGATCTATTATATATTACTTGATCTATCAAATTTCTCATACAACCAATATCCCAAAATATGATGTTTAAAAAATCAATAAATTGTTTAAATTTAATTATATAACAAATCTATCCTAATGAGTTTAGAGCTTACAATTTAATATAAATAATAAATATATTCAATTTGGTCCGAGGTAACTTGCCTAGATGGTTGGACCTCTCGCCTCTTGAGGTAGGGGTGAGGGTTCAACCCCCATTGGCATCATGTAAGGGACATGTTTAACATGGAAAGTTGTATCTTGTGGGTGATGTGCCACCATTTGTCTTGCCTCGTGGTAGTTGTGACCGCAGTTTAACCCAGCTATGTAAACCCCTATTCTTGTAGGATAAGGGAATCCCATGGGTACTATGCCATTCCTTGTACAGTTGCAATTTCAAAGTTAAAGCATGGAGGAGTAGGCCTCGATCGAACCTCCATTTAAAAAAGATAACAATCACATGATTTTAGTTCTAATTTAACAATACTTAATAATATGCAATTTGACATACTAATAATTGCTCATTTGGGTGAATTATATGAAAATTATGTCAATATTTTGTTGTTTAAAAACATGAAAATATTGTTTCATATAATTTTATAATAAATCTATCATACTAATTTAGAGCTTTGAAAACAATCGAATTCAAAAATAACTCAAATATATGCAATTTAGGCTACCAATAATTTTTCACTTGGTTGAACAGTCCCAAAAATATGTGGTGTTTAAAAACACCAATCAAATATATAATCTTCAAATATTTTAAAATCATTGATATCATTTCTTAATATATTCCTCAAGTACATAATATGTTTCTCTATCAAAAGGTCTCTGATTTACAATTCTATTGCATGTATAAGAACGCATATTCTTTTTGCAAATCCATCCATAAAGCCAAGGAATCATTGTTTTGGACAAAACGTTTTCCAGCTCCTCCGATGATTGCCTCCATAGCTTTGGTGGAATTATGTAAGTGCCTTTCATATTCCAAAACACATGATACAATGTATCATAAAAAATAATGGTATTATTTCCATCCAAATCTGGAAAAATTTTCCAAATTGTATCCAAGTTTTTATGATGCATAAACTTATATCCGATGCGGATATCAATTTTTTGGCATGCACCCTGACTTGCTATAATATGAAATCTTTGATGGTGTTTTGGAAAACATAGTGCAAGTGTTCTTTGAGCTATCGACAATCTTTATGTGGTCCGAATCCACACTTAAATAAGATCCATACAAATATCCAAGAAATATAATACATCCTTGCGAATGTAATGTGCAATTCTACTGTTCTCTTCAATAAAATGCATATGGTTTTGCAAAGATTCAAGTAATAGATCACCCCTTTTTGTATCAATTGTCTTGAGCAAAATGCCATTGATTTCCAGTATCAATACCCTTCTTTCATCTCTTGGGAATGAAGAAAATCCTTCTTTCTTGATGAAGATTCATATATGTTTGAAGAGCCACAAGACATCAATGCCAACCTTGTGTTTTCTTTGTAGTTTATATGCAAATCAGCATTTTGTTCTGCAAAAAAATAGAGGATAATTAGATTTATATAAAAATCAAATAAATTGTTTTACATTCTATATTACTTCATAATTACAGTAATTAGAGATATTTTTAATTAAGCTGTTATCATTTCTCTCAATATTCAAAACTTAAAGTGAATTAAAATTGATGATACATAAGAAAATATAAGAAAATTGATTTGAATGCATGATTTTATATTAATGGGGATTCCAATTTCTTTTTATAGTTTATAGTTTTTCTTACAATCAATATAATCAAAAGTAGACTAAGCCTAGAAAAACTTCATCTCTCTCTCTCTCTCTCTCTCTCTCTCTCTCTCTCTCTCTCTCTCTCTCTCTCTCTATATATATATATATATATATATATATATATATATATATATATATATATATATATATATATATATATATATATATATATATATATATATATATATATATATATATATATATATATATGATGCATTTAGAATATATTACATGAGCTAAATGAATGATATCATATTCCAATAATAATGAAGTGTAATATAAAAATATATATAAAGAAAATATGAACAATGAAATAGTGACAAGGAAGTATAATCCAATAACAAGAAAAATTCACAAACCAACCTTCCTCTTCACTAGAAGCTATTTACATGTTTTCTACTTATCTAATTTTTATGAATATAAGTTTATTTGTGAAGAAAAAGAAACTTTCATGAAACAAGGAAACTAACATTAAAAAAGATGGGCTATTTTCAAACCAATCAAAAGATCTTGAGATAAATTTAATAGTCCACCTTCTTGAGCCATCTTCCAAAACTGTTGTTTCCATTCTAAGAGTGGCAATATATGGTTGCCCTAATATAAATAAATAGCTATAGTGATCTTGAATGAAAAGATTTTGGTAGTCAATTACATCACCAATCACCATGAACAGCGAGTCGTAACAAACGAGAACTATGTCATAAAAAGAGAACACTCTCGTCAAAAATCAAGCAAATGGCAGCTTATGTTTGAGATTCCTTTATACCAGTATACATATATTACAAAAATGAGGTGAAAACATGTGACTTTTTGACATTTTTTGTCATTTTCTAAAAAAAAAAGAGCTCAAAATGTAGTCAAAATTTCACTATATAAGGCATTGACATGTCCAAAATCTATATGATAAGACATTGACATGTCCAAAATCTATATGATAAGACATTGACATGTCTAAAATCTATATAAAGAATGTAAAACTGCATAATTCTTATACAAAAATAACATTTTAGACATATTTTAATGGGTGGATATCTGATTGTTATTCAAAATTGCTACAAAACATGGTTTCATTAACCAAACTACTTCGAGGCATTTACATAAGCACTAAAAATGTTAGAGAGCTTCAATGCAACTCACAACTATGTCGATCTATGTCTACACCCTCATCATCTGATGCACTTGATTCAGTCTCATACTGTTGAGAGCTCTCTTCTTCTTCTTCTATATCCACAAGAGCTCTATCTTCATCCACGTACATACCAAATTCTGCAGGATCATGCACAACTCTTCTTGTTTGCCTCTGATTTCCTGTACCACATACATCTGGAAGCTTTTGTTTTATCATATTGATGGTTGCTTTCCTCAAGTGATCTGTTTTTGTCAAGGAAAAATCATAAACAAGAATATCTACATCATCCATTTTAAGAGTGGATGTGCTTCGAATATTCTTTTTCTTTTTTGAACCTGCTCGTTTAGTATCACACACCATTTCTAGGTTATATTTACCTGTGAATGCATTACTACTTTTAGTGTAATACCAATGCACCATCAAAGCCTCTATTCTTCTCTGATCAATATCTTTAGTTATCTCTAAAACCTTTGCAATCCAAAATGGTCTAGTAACCTCATCACCATCAGCAAGTACTGCAATAAGTGTTCCAACATTGATCTCTATTAAATTTCCTTGCCATCTTGCTTCTGCCTGTTTTGTCATGCTTGGGCCTACATAAATATTTCTTTCTGGTGGATGTATAAAACTTTGAAGTGCATCTGCATTACATGCTTGGGCCACATTCACGGATCTTTGTGTACAAAAATCCCATGTGAATGGAACATCAACTGGCCAGTGACATGCAATTGTATACTGTATAATCTCTTCTTGATGATTGAAAAAGTCCTCCCACCAAGATACATCTTGATCTCCAGCATATTTTTTTGCACGCTCAATATGTCTCTTCTTTTCAATGAGTGCATGCATCCAGCTTTTACTTTGATAAACCACATTTTCACATCTTTCTGTATTGTTTTTATCTTCATATAGTGATTGTTCTGCACCATACACTGTTACAGTAGACAAATTAGGCACCTGCAATAAGAATCTGCATCCCTCTTTAGGCTCCCACCCAAGAGAAGATGAATACTGCTTTGCAAATAAAAGGGTTATTTCATCAACCCTCCTCATCAAGAATACATGGTTGAAAGTAATATTGTGCAATGGAGCCAAAACCTTAGCACTGTTATCTAGGCCCATTGAGCAAAAGTGCTTAAAGTCATAAATCTGTGTGAGGTGTTGAACTTCTGGTTTTGGAGTATATGCTTCTGAAATCAGCTCAGATAAAATCGGAAGAGTAAAAGCATTGTTACGTGCCAACTTCTTAGAGAAAGTACTGAACATTTGATCAATGTGATCATGAGTGTGGCCAACCAGAAGGAAATTTACCTTAACCTTCTGAAATACCTGTTTTTCAACAAGCATGCTTAAATATCCAAAGACTGTAGAATTTTTATTCTCTCTTGCAGTATTATCAAGTTGCAAATATAGAGTTGGTGGCAAAAGACCCTTCCATGATTGCAAAACACGATGAATGACAGTAACTGTAAGGTTTGGATCATTATGCACATTTGGATATGTGAAGAAAACCTTGGACATTACAGTTCCATTGTATACCAAAGCACCAACCAAATGCATTTGCACAAGGACTTCATCTCCAATGTCCTTAGGGATGCGATAAAAATGTGGCAAACAAGTTTTTTTTTTATCCATACCATCGATCAACAAACACATATAACGCTCTGGATTTCTGAGTGCTTTACTTCGATGATGAATTTCTTTCTTTCTCTCTAAAGCTTGACTCTCACGATGGTTGTTAAGAAGGTTTTTAAAATTATTCTTTTCCTGTGGTGTTGTAGCCCCTTTTGCCATGTTTTTCAAAGTGGCGCAAACTGAACATTCACCCATTCTAACTTTACGAGGAATAGACACATTGTTAAACTCTTCCTTCCATAATCGAGTAAAGTGACGATACAACACATACTTCTCATTTCTATTTTCCATGTCTTCTCTATATATTTGAAATACCTCTCGACGAGTAAAGTTATCTGACAAGTGCAACCTTCTAGTTGTAGGCATAACCTCACAATGCAAGCTAAAATAGTTCATCATCCAATTCATTGCATGACGTCCTACAGATCCTTTTCTCCCAACATGGAAGGTATCCAAAATGAGATCCCCATTCAAAAGCCCTTGCTGAACTCTATGTATTCTAAAATTTCCCACACCCATTGCAATTTTAAATGCAGCCCTACAACATCGCATCCCTTGACTAAAGAAATATTCAAAAGCAACACGTGTTACTGATATGTTATCCTCAATCATTTGCATGTGAGAAACAAGGTATATATCCTGCCTTTCACTATCTAAATGGAGGAATTTTTCTCTTAGGTGTTTTAGTTTCTTCATTCCTAAATTGTACAAACATTTCAAACCACAACAATGCTTCACAATATCCAATGCAATCTGTTATCTGAAGTAAGAAATTTAAATCTTTTTTGACTTACTTCACGAGGCCTTCTTTTAAATTGTAGATTGAGGTTGCTTTGCTTTTCCATTGCTCCACATGCACTTGAGTCAGAAGAGAGATCATTGATGGTTGGATCAGATGGGAGATCAAGAGGTGCATTTGGTTGAGCAGCATTGCACTGTGAATTGGATAACTTAAATGACTCAAGAGAAAACATAGAATCATCAGCATGTTCTAAACCATCACTTCTGTGGAAAGGGTCAACTGAGAACAATGAATCCGAGACTGTAGCAATATGAGCAGAGGAAGCTGATGCCCAAGCATCCACTGAAAAGATTGAGCTCATCTTCACTGAGTTCACAGAAGACTGAAGAGGAATGACCTTTTTATATAAGTAAAAATCCGAGATCCAGTGAAGCTCTCACATCAAATGTCACATCAAGAAAATATGAAATCAAAAGTTCATTAAAGTACATTAAATAACATTAAACATCAAATTACATCAACCCTCTTAATTACTCAAATATACACTAATAAGGGAACCATAGATTTGATTCACTTTTGAAAGATGAGATACACAGTTGATTTCTAACTAGATATGAGTCATTGAGTCTTAGCATTGTGAGTGAACCAAAATATATCCAAGGTGAGTTCCAACTGGATTAGATATTAAAATTGTTTGGAGTAGTGCCATTGAAGACTATACAAGAAGAAATTTTACCTTTGGTTAAGATTTAAAGGATTAGGATTTATTGTGGTCTTGGCTAGATCTCAAAGAGGTAGATGAAAGTATATTAAAAGTATTCATCATTCATGTTTGCAGAATGCTCATTCAACTGAGGCTCATTCAACATAGACCGTGGCAACGTTTTGTGAAGTTAAGATTGGTAGTCCTCCTGAGAAATTATTACACTGTTTGGACCAATCATTCTGACATCATACATGGATGGGCTGGATAAGATGCTACTTGGATAATATGAAAAGCGATTATCTATTTTCAATGGAAACCATGATTTCAGGGCCTCAGTGTGAATGGGTCCTCATCTTTGATTTCTCAACCCCAAAGATCTTTACTTGAACGTTTATTCATACATTGATTTTCCATTTCAACAATGTGTTACAAGATAAATGTGAATATGAACTGAAGTGAGAAGGATAACACTATAAAGATGTCATTAATCTCCCATATTCAGCACAGCTTAGACTTGATTTTTTCCCAAGCAAGAGATTCTAAGAAACAATTTATACATGACATTAGACATCCTCATTTACATACCATACTCTTGCCATTGAAGTGTAATTTCCATGAAAATGTATATAAATATTTCCAATGTTCTATCAATATTTCATTAAAGTCGAGGTGAAACAGCCTATTTGTGCGAGTGGTATTTCCTGGTTAGATAAGTTGACAGATATAGTTAGCAACTGGACTCATTCAGTTAGATCCAGTTAGATCCAGTTAGTCTCTGGTTCAAGTTACCCAATTGCCTATAAATAGCAGAGGACGAGATCATTCTCATTCTCAAAATCCACGAGCAAGAGAGAGCAACAGAGCACAGACAGCCATGGAGCACAGAGCTCAGCATACCAGCAAGGCAAGTCTGATGGAGAAGAAGAATGTTGGCAAGAGTACCAAGAGGTAAGACAAAATCATACCAAAAAAAAGATTCCTAAAAGATTCCTTTTGTATGTTTGAGTCAATAGTCTGCTTTCTAGGTTTTTATCTTTCTTTGCTCCTCAAATATAATTCCAATGAGGGTACAACTCGATGCCAGGCATCGACTTGTAGGTCCAAGTCGATGCCAGGCATCGACTTTTAGGTGCAAGTCGATGCCAGGCATCGACTTGACGGTGTAAGTCGATGCCTGGCATCGAGTTGTACGCTCAAGTCGATGCCTGGCATCGAGTTGTACCCTCAAGTTGATGCCTGGCATCGACTTGCACCTCAACTCGATGCCTGGCATCGACTTGGACTTAAAAGTCGATGCCTGGCATCGACTTGCACACTCAAATCGATGCCTGGCATCGACTTTCCTGGCATCATATTTGGCCTGAAAGTCGATGCCAGGCATCGACTTTAGGGTGCAAAGTCGATGCCAGGCATCGACTTTTAAGTGCAAGTCACATCGACTTTGTGTGCAAGTCGATGCCAGGCATCGACTTTAGGGTGCAAGGTCGATGCCAGGCATCGACTTTGTGTGCAAGTCGATGTCGGGCATCGACTTGAGCGTGCAAGTCGATGGCAGGCATCGACTTGCACTTTAAAGTCGATGCCTGGCATCGACTTGCACCCTCAATTCGATGCATGGCATCGACTTCCACCCTCAAGTCGATGCCTGGCATCGACCTTGCACCCTAAAGTCGATGCCTGGCATCGACTTGCACACAAAGTCGATGCCAGGCATCGACTTGCACTTAAAAGTCGATGCCTGGCATCAACTTGGACCTTTGAAAAACACAATAACGTATGAGCTGATGTCTCCAAGCACCTTCAGGGATGCGGAGTCCAAGAGTGAGAGGCCCTTCAAGAAGCTGAGAGTGACCATGAGCACTGGTGATCAGCAACGTGACAAAGGCATTGGTCACCAAGAAAAACCAAAAAAATTTATTGCATCCTTATCCTCTGAGAAGGCCAGCAACCCGGTTGCAATATCCTCTGGCGGACAGAGTAGCATCAAAATTCCTGAGGATGATACACCTACGAAGGATAGGTCAAGGGATGCAGAGGTCTTAAGGACAGATCGTCCACTACGAGACATGACAAATCTGGAGTGGTGCCTTCAGTATGTTGAAGAAAAGAGTTCAGTCCTTCTTGTGTTCGCAGGGGCATATGGAAGAGGAAAGATCACGACAACACAGGGTTTTCAGTATGGCCTTGTGTACAAACTAGATTATGAAGATGAGGATTTTGACAACCTCCTTTTCTTGGTAGAGACATCGAAAGGTTTAAGAAATGTTATATGCAAGATGGATTTCTTGTGCCCAGAGTGCTGTGTTCCAGATGGGCTTGCTGAGATATGCAGGGACTCAGTGAATCTTATCAAGGACTTGATGCCATGGATCCAGGGCAACATCATGCCAACACAACAGAAGATGACAACCCCTGTAAAGTCAAGGGGTAAGCAGTGCGTGCAGAAAAAGTTCCAGAAGAAAAAGAAGAGAATTGCAGAAGAAGAGTCTTCTGACTCAAGCTCTAGCTCTGAGGATATCATAGTTGCACCTGGTGGAGAGCTTGCCTCGGGTGTTCTTGGTACTGAGCAGAACAAGATGAGGGAGGACATAGCCAGAAGAAAGGTAGTGAAGAAGGGGCAGTTGTTCCACCTGCCAATCAATATCATCCATAGGCCACCAATAGATCCAGTCACAGGGAGGAGGCCCCTTGAGATCAGGGAGCCACACAATTTGCATGTGCAGAATCTTAAGAAGAAAATGAAAATAAATCCTCATGCTACTGTTGTGCCATTCCTTGTCATGGTGGATCCGAATGAGTGCAGCTCTGTGGAGGAGTTCAATGAGGGTTTGTTTGAGGATTATACTTATTATGTGATTGGAGGTTCACACTCTGTAGAGGCCCGTAGACAACTAGTGAAGGAGCACCCTACCACATTCTTCTTTAGGTATGCAGAGTGCAAAATATATGTTGGTCTTACAACTGAGGAGGCCAAGCTTCTTGCTTGGGATCACAACAATGACAATGACTACAGGCAAAAAATGTCCTCCATAGAGAGAATTCGGTTCTTCCACCATGAATATGAAGATTGTCTTGTGAAGGAAGCTCGAAGAATACATCCCAATCTGCGAAAGCAATGCCTTATTGAGGTTGGAATCGCACTGGATGAGAATAGAAAGTCTGAGGCTTTGAGGAAATATGATCCATGGTTCCAACTGGCTTTCAGATCAGGTGAGATCTGGGATCTGCAGGATAAAATTTTCAAAATGTGGGAGAACAAGGAGGTCAAGGGCCAGAAGCAACGGAAGTCAAGGCCAGACCCACAAGTTGATCTGAAGGGAAAGGGAAGGAAAGTTGACCTCTCAATTGAAGAGGCTCCTGAGGACATGAAGCTGACACCATGGAGGGCCCTTCAAGGAATCAAGGATGATACATTGATAATATCAACTTTGTCAAGGGTAATCTCCAAGGAGTTAAGCCTAGAGGAGATGGTGACTGAGCTCAATAAGTATGTATGATATTCTGAGATCCTTCTCCCTCCTCCCATGGTTCTGGTCTAACCTAGTCTCTTTTTGTTTTCTGTAACTGTAGTCATAAAGTTTACATGAAGATTCAAGAGGTGATGATGAAGAGGCTGGGTTGCTTTTCTTGGACAGAGGTCCAAGCAGACTATCCAACCACATCATCCTACAAAGCTCTATCTGAATATTTCATCCTGTTTCGTGATTGGGTAGGTTCTCTTTCTGAGGTGATGCCTGGTTTGCTGTTAGGTTAGATTCCTTGATTGACCTAACCAGTTTGATGCCAGACTTTTAGGAGGAATTCGATGCCGGGCATCGACCTGGGGGCATAAGTCGATGCCTGGCATTGAGTTGGGGGCATAAGTCGATGCCTGGCATCGACCTCGTGGCATAAGTTGATGCCTAGCATTGACTTGGGGGCATAAGTCGATGCCTGGCATCGACCTCGTGGCATAAATCGATGCCAGGCATCGACTTATGCCCCCAAAGTCGATGCCAGGCATCGACTTTTGAGTAGAAAGTCGATGCCTGGCATCTACCACACACGAAATCGATGCCATGCATCGATTCCTTATGTTTTGTTTGTTGTAATGAAGAGCTCATTTAATTTTCTTTCCACTTTATTCTGCAGAAACCAAAGAAAAGTAAGACTGCAGAGCTAGTAGATGATTTCCCCCCTGCATTCCTGGCTCACATTCAAAGAGCAAGGCATGAGAAATCTAGACTGAGAGCCAAGGAGATGGATTTTGATGATGAACCTGATCTTAAATGTTTCTCCAATCCCCTAGACCCCCTTAGGCCTGTATATTACAATGTATTCTGTAGTGATGTAAATAACATTTGTTCTGTTGTGCCTAGAAAGCATTTCTCCCTTCTTATAGCAGACATACCCTATGGATTTAGGATGTTGGGATCAGTTAATGATGATGAACCCTTCAAACACCCTCAGATTCGGAAGATGGTCACTGATTTTGCAGAGTTGACTATGTCTCCTCTTTGGAGGATAGTAATTTTCCATAGCAGAGACCAGTCTTTCTCTGTTTCAACTGCTCTGAAGGCAAGATGTCATGCTATGGAGTGCCTCACGTGGTAAGTAATCTTTTTTCTATCTCCATCACTTTAATGATGCTCTCTGTGACTCATAGTTCTTGTTGGCAGGGTGAAGACAAACGTCAATCACACTCCTTTGCATAGGTTTGTGAGCTCCACTGAATGCATTACAGTTGGATATTATGATGAAGTAAGCAAAAAGAGAGTCAGGGAGCATTGCAATGAGAATGGGATCTCAAATGTGCTCATGTTCCCAGCCGTTACCAAGAAACTTCGTCATGTAGCTGGGGACATGACATTGGTTAACCCCTATTACAAGCCACAAAAGCTCATAATGAGATTGCTTCAATTATTCTCCAATGATGATGACTGGGTCCTAGATCTTTTTTCGGGAACAGGTAATTTCAATTTTAACAATTTTCATTAGTCATCATGTTGATTGAGGCCTCTAAGTGGTTTTCTGCTGTTTCAGGAACGACTCTGGCTTGCTCCTTAAAGATGTTCAGGCACTGCATAGCTGTGGAGAAGGATGATGCTCAAGTGAGCTTCATTAGAATGAGAATCAATGGGCTGAATGAATGCCCAGATGAAGACCAAGAGGTTGGAAGGAAGCACATTGCACACACTGAGAGATTCCAACCGGCTTCAAGGGAGCCTGTTCCCCCACTAGCAGATGAACCGCGGGACATGGCTGACCTTGAAGAGCCAATCTTGGAGCAAGAGAGGCAGGCTATGTGTTCTAATGTTCCGGAGGATCCCATTATGCTTGAGCCTGGGGAAAGCTATGATCAGCTTCTATTGTAGATTCATATTACTCTTGTATTAAACACATGAAATGTAAAACATCATTTTAATAGAAATATAATGTCGAGTTCTGCTTCCACTTTGTGTTCATCTTGATTTATCTTGAGCATTTCTCTTATCATGTGTGACTGTTTCTTAGTATAATTTTGGTGATTATAATCTTCTCTTGGGAATGCTTTTGTGAAATGTATTTCATATTCTGTGAATATGGCCTAGCATTCAATGAGGATCTTAACTATTTAAAGGGGATGATCTTAATTACCTTGTTAAAATGTTCCGATTTTTGCAACACATGTACTCTGATTTTTGAGTAGCTTCTAATCAGCTATAATCTGTGCTTGTCGAGGTTATAGATGTAATGAAGGAGCTTCCCGAACTCTTATTTGTACCTTCTACTTTAATCTCTTGTCAAGGATCATGATGTGGGATTCTCGAGCATGCTGAACAACTAGTTTTCATGGCAACAAGTATTTTATTATATCTATCTTGACTACTTGGGATATGAGATCAAGCTTCTAATTACAATATTTACAAGCAAGAACAAGTGATGCTTTCTAAATTTTGTAAAATGCCCACTTTATTGCTTGATATCATGGTCTTTAGGTAAAAAGGAATAGAGAACATGTCTTTGTTCTCCTTTGTTGTGACTCAGTGTTCATGGGTACTTGTGGGCATGCACTAGAAAGGTCTCCTAACATTGTATAAGTAGCTTGAATTCTTCATCCTCGCTACATGTGAATTGGCCATTTTGACTTCATATAAAGCTCCTTAGACATCAGATAAAGTTTAGATCCATGGTAAATAAGAGCAACCACATGAGTACTGATCTTATTTAACTTAACTTATGTTTCCATCGTCGCTCGAGCCCAATGATCTTTGGTGTAGCGGCTTGAAGTAATTGCTCTTTCAGATCTTTGTGTAAGGCTTGTTGCAATGGGGAGTCTTTGTGGGCCAAACTGATATTCATAAACAAGAGCGCTTTGAATCATGTGGGATAAAGCAAACATCTTGCCTAGGACTGTTCTAAAGTCTGCCTCCTCATGGGACAAGAATCGCCATGTTCGTTGGGTCTCAGATAGCACAATTGTAATTGTCTAACAAAAATCATGAATATCAAAGGAATCATTGAATTTCAAGTCAACCTCAACAAGAAGTGCTCTTTGTCTTGGACATGGCTGCAATGGGAAATGAAGTTCATGGCTATCTGGCACCCTCTCATAGAAAACAAAAAGTCTCTCCTCATCTGGCAAATTCTTCACCAAGAATCTAGACCAACCAAAAGGCTAGCAAAATTTGTGGGGTGTCTCCCTAGTGCAAGCGTTGCTACCTGCCCATTGTAGATTTTGGTCACATCTTCTTTACTTCTTCCAAATCCAACATGCTTTGGCAAATTGTCGGAAAGAAAATTAGACTTCAGAAGAATATTCTCTAGAAAGCAAGTTCTGCTAGGTGAAGCCATTGGCTGCTCGGTGGCCCTCTGGAATGTCATCAGAGGGGAGGTCCTCTACAAGATTTGGTGAGAAAGATATGCTTATAACTTCAATGAATCCCCCAAAGAGTGGTCAATCTAGAAATCATTGTTCCTCTTTGGTAAAAGAATTTCCAATTACAAGAAATCCCCCCCTTTGAGGCATCATAAAGTGCTTATCCTGATTGAAAACAAGCTTAAACCCAAGTGGGCCCCTAACGAGGGTGATGAGAGGGTGATTAACCTTCTTTGTAATGTCATCTAAATTTTGTAAGATCTACCCCTGCTCTATGGGACATGGGGGGTCCCGTGGGCACTAATCCCATTTACTTGTACTTTTCTTTCCTCTTATTTAATACAAGTCCACGAGAGTAGGCTAAGGCTAAACTTCCGTTATTTTAGAAAACAATACATTTTCTCATTTGTACACGGATGCACATTAGTTTCAATTTATTCAAACATATTTTTCTCTTCTTCTTCTTATGTTTGTGCTACATGAACATGTGAGTCCTCATCCATCCTCTCAACTTCCTGAGTGTCAACTATCAATTGCCATTTTCTTCTTAAGAGGTCCATCATCACTTCCAGAAATTCCTCCTTGGCTATCCCTAACAACTCTCCTAGTGTAAATGCAATCAACTTTTTAAGTACTCCCTTTTTAAGAACTTGGTTTAACTCTAAAGCTTGCTCAAGGACTTCAGCATATACAATTTTCCCCTGCCCTCCTTTTGTGGACTTCATTTCTTAATCTTGAGGAAGATTAGTAGTTTGTGTAGGAACCAACATCTCAGTAGATGCACGATATTGAAGATGAGTTAGAATTTGATTTTGCTAAGTTGTCATCAATAGCATTGGTGGAACAATTTGAATAGGTTGAATTATTTGTGTTAGTGGATTTTGATTTGGTATTTGGGGTTGGTCTTGTGATGCTTCCACTTCTTGCCTAGTTCTCCTCTTCTTTTCCGTGACCTTCATTAATCCTTCTTCTTTTCTCTTCAACTATAACTTCATGATCCATTAAAGAGCATAGATATATGATCAATGAGAGCGTATCTATTGGGAGGTTCTTTGGAAGGATAACTCCATTATATTGATTGGATGTATAGATCCATGCACAAAGGATGGTTAGCATTTTATATATGAGGAATTAGCTTAGAGACGGAGGAGAGATCTCACTTCAGCTTAGAGGTCTCACTTTAGCTCCTATTCTTTGAGAGATAAAAAAGGAAAGGAAGACATGATTTCTTCATATGAGAAGAATAGAGTATGTTTTCCCTTCAGAGAGAACATGTGTTTAGAAAACATCTCGTGGTCTATATTTCAGAAGGAATTCATTTACTCTACTTTTTCCTTCATATGGGATTTTCATTCTCCACTATTTTTGAAGGAAAAAACATGGAGAACTTATTTGCATGTTCTCAATTATCGATGAGTAGAGCAATTGGATTCAAAAGAATCTCTTTCAGAAGAAAAGGGAAAGTGGACTAGGTTCCACTACTAGAGCTCTTTTCCTTAGAGGAGATTACAGAGAGATAAAGAGAGAGAGTTTTACTTTCTCTCTTCTAGATTTTCTTGTTGGGAGTGGCACTCTTCTATCAAGGCAACAGGGAGATCAATTAATAATGATGGTTAGATTGAGTCTCACCTATAGACTCAAGGGAGAAGCAGTTATGCTATTTTTAGTGATGTTCCTTGACTAGATGAGATAATCTAGTTATTGACATTAGTTAGACTGGGAGTAGGTTGATGATACCTCTCTTTAGAGTTTCTAGGAGATAGGGATATATCTCACCTATTGGGATACCAAACTCTTAATTCGTGTTACATCATGAGCATGATGTGTAAACATCACTCAGGAGGATGGTTACTTAGGGATTATCTCAATATCAAAGGGAATGCTTTTTGCATTCATATGGAAAACTAGAGGAAAGAGAATATTTTAGATTTTTCACTAGTGCCAATAGATGCTCTTCCAATATAACTAAGTCATAAGGTGAAGGATAACAAACCACAGACTTCTTGGTTGGTGAAATGTAGAGATTACATTTTACTACTAAGGAATTCTTATATATGAGCTAGATGATGGATTTGCATAGTTCAAAAGGTAGTTTAGATTAAGTTATTACTTGTGATTACACTCAAGGTTAGGAAGACCTAGAGCAGTATGAGGGAAATCTATCATTTATTCTTAGATGGGTTTGGAGTCACTTTTTTTTGGGAGTTTGTTCT
The DNA here is from genome assembly GCA_020310875.1 of Ceratopteris richardii. NCBI lineage: Eukaryota > Viridiplantae > Streptophyta > Polypodiopsida > Polypodiales > Pteridaceae > Ceratopteris > Ceratopteris richardii. Next base: position 62,046,333 of record CM035421.1, on the reverse strand, counting down.
ATATTTCATAGGAATTTATGGTTTACTATCTCCATTAGGATATGTTCAAGCATATAAGCTTGGCATTTTACACCTTCCTTTTATATTATTACTCCATCGAGGATAGATCATATGGACTTAGGTCATTTTGATGATGTCACTTGTCAGGGGAGTGATAATTTGGTAGTTGAGTGTGTTGGAGATAGACGTCTACGGAAGCACACGAACAGCACAAGGAAGAAGAAGAAGCTTGGAGCACAAACACACAATACTGAATGTATTACTAGAGAATGTACAAAGATAACTAGCCCATTAAGGCAATAGGCGTATATACAAGTCGGGGGAAAAAAACCTCCTAAAGAGGGAAAAAAGTGCCCCGGCGGTCTTAGAGTGTTCACACACATCACTACCTAAATGTATCAACAAATTCCCCCTGGGAGTGATGCGGTGAACAAGGAGCTGGCACTCATGTATAAGGAAGTGCCAAGCTATGTGGAAATCACTCCACAAAAGGAAGTAAGCCCAAAGCTTTGCGGAAAGCTTCAAACTTCTCCCTAGGCAGAGCCTTCGTGAAAAGGTCTGCAATGTTCTCCTGCGTGGGCACATATGCCAAGCTGATCTCCCCAGCACAGAACCTCTCCCTGACATAGTGATAATGCACCTCAATGTGCTTAGTGCGAGCATGGAACACAGGGTTCCTCGCAACTGCCAATGCGCTCTGACTGTCAGTGAAGATGTTGGTGGCAGAAGACTGGCCAACACCCAAATCACCCATAAGGCGTCTGAACCACACCCACTCAACAGTCGCTGTGAAAGCTGCCCTATACTCAGCCTCACAACTGGAAGTGGCCACAGTAGGCTGCTTCTTGCTCAACCAAGATATACATGAGCTACCAAGCATGAAGCAAAAACCACTGGTGGACACACGAGTGTCATAGCAACCAGCCCAATCTGAGTCAGAAAAAGCATGCAAATCTGGCGGTAGTGATCTCCCCTTGGGATAAAACAACCCAAGTAGCCAAGTACCACTCAAGTAGCGAAAGATGCGCTTAACCGCTTTCCAATGCGTGACTCCTGGGCAATGCATAAACCTGCTCATCTGTGAGACAACAAACTGAATATCTGGCTGAGTAATGCATAAGTAAATCAAGCATCCAACAGCCTGCTGATAGAGTACAGCATCAAATGCATCTCCAGCATCATGAAAACTCAATCGTAAACCTGTCTCCATAGGAGTGGCAATAGGCTTACAGTCTTCAAGGCCAAAACACTGCAATAATGTGTCAATATATTTCGTTTGACACAAAGCCATTCCACCATCAACTTGCATAAATTGAATACCCAAATAGTGATGCAAATGCCCCAAATCAGACATCTCAAATGAGGCATGCAAATCAGCCTTAAAATCAGCAATATGTGTCTCAATAGGACCAGTGAGCGACATGTCATCAACATAGACAACAATGATCAGAAGCACATCATTAGCACATTTAACATATAAGGTGCTTTCAGTTGGACTGTTCTCAAAACCATGTGCAACCAGATAGGCATGTATCTTCTCATACCAAGCACGTGGTGCTTGCTTTAAACCATATAATGCCTTCTTTAACCTGCAAACCTGGTTTTCATGCCCTTTCTGCACAAAGCCACGGGGCTGAAAAACATACACTTCTTCATGCAAGTCACCATTCAAAAATGTTGTTTTAATGTCCAATTGATGTACATTCCAACCATCATGGGCTGCAAGTGCACAAATGCTCCGAACAGTAGTCATACGGCCTGTAGGTGCAAACGTCTCATCAAAATCAATGCCTCTTTCTTGTGCATAACCCTTTGCAACAAGCCTAGCCTTATACCTGTCAACTGTACCATCAGGTTTACGCTTCAGCTTGTATACCCACTTAGTGCCAATGGCCTTCTTGCCAGGAGGCAAGTCACATAAAGACCATGTACCATTCTTCATTATAGCATCATATTCAGATTGCATAGCAGCCATCCAATTTTCTGAATTTTGTGCTTCATCAAAAGAAACAGGCTCATTCTCATCACAGAGACTAGATGCAGCCATAGCATAGCAATCTGATGCAAAGGAGGTACTATGATAGCCTGAACGAGTACGATATGACAAAGGTGCATCTTATTTGTTGTCACGCAAAGTCTCCACTAGCCATTTTGGCGTAGTTTTTGCCTGTTCAATATGAGCGCTCTCATCAACAAGTGCATCATGTAAATGTGCATCAGAAATGGAATGATCTGCATCATCATATGAAACCTGCAAAGGCTAAGAAGTTATCTCATTAGGACCAGCACTAGCCTGTCCACCTTTAAAAAGAGGCATCAAAGTATCATACATGTCTTTGGAGCTAACAGATGTCTCCTTAGTACATGAAAGCAATGGTTGAATAGCATCTTCCACAAAGACAACATCACGGCTAACCAGAATGCGTTTAGTCTGTCGATGATACAGACGATAGCCTTTACTTTCAGAAATGTACCCAACAAAAATACATTTTACTGCCTTATCATCCAATTTTCTGCGATGTTGTTCAGGCACTAATGCATATGCCAAACAACCAAAAACACGCAGATGAGCAACAGATGGCTTGCGGTCATGCCAAGCCTCATATGGAGTGATAGACTGCAACGCTTTAGTGGGACACCTGTTCAGTACATATGCTACACACATGACAACCTCAAGCCAGAAACTATGTGGTAAAGCCTGACTTTTGACCATGCACCTCGCCATCTCCATGAGTGACCTGTTCTTTCGTTCAGCAACTCCATTCTGTTGAGGTGTATACGGCACTGTACACTGGTGTTTTATCCCACGTTCAGCTAGAAATGCATTAAAATCTGAAGACATATATTCTCCCCCTCGATCAGAACGGAGGGTGCCCATTTTACATGCTAACAGATTTTCAGCCAAAACCAAAAACTGTTTGAAGCACATGAACACTTTAGACTTTGCTTTGAGTGGATATATCCATGCATGCCTGGAAAAATCATCAATGAAAGTCACGAAGTAAAGGTAATTTCCAAAAGAGGGTGTCTGCATAGGACCACAGACATCACTATGTACAAGTTGCAATTTCTGCGTAGCCCGAACTGAACCATCTTTTGGAAAGGAAGAACACTGCATTTTGCCCAAAATACAGCCTTCACAAACATGTTTTCCAGGTGCCTCAAGTTTGGGCAAAGAGGAAACCATTTCAGATTTCTGCAGGCGTAACAAACTAGCAAAATTCAGATGACCAAAGCATGCATGCCAAAGCTTTGCATCTGACATAGCCTGAGAATCATGAACTGCACATGCCGAATCATTCACAGATCTTTCATAGTCTATGAGCTTATACAGCCCACGACATAAAATGCCAGAAGCAATAATCACATCGCCATTTGAGAGATCATGGACTGTACACCTGTCATCAACGAATTTCACAACCAAGCCAATCTTGGCTAATGCAGAAACTGATAACAGGTTCTTTTTGATCCCTGGCACAAATAAATCATCCGAAAAAGTGAAAGAACTACCATCAGCAGTAGTCAGAATGATCTTACCAACTCCCATAACAGGATAAGAGGAGTTATTGGCGCATGTGACAGTATTCCCTGTAGGGGCAGGCTCGAGTGACGAGAAGAAACTGCGCTGCGAGATAATATGTTTGGTCGCCCCACTGTCAAAGTACCAAACATCTGAGTCTACTGCAGACATGCACTGATTATGAGAAGATGGGTCAAAACTGCAGACAGTAGTAAACGCCCATTCTTCTTCCTGCACAAGATTTGCAGACTCTGTTTTTGGTGTAGAGACCTCTGCAACAACCATTCCAGGCTCTTTCTTCTTTGCCTCTTTAGCAGCCAGTTTTGGACAGTTTTTTATAATATGATCATTTCCTTTACAGTACTTGCAGAACAATTTTTGCTTTTCTGATTTCTTCTCATCTTTATCCTGGTTCTTCGATTGTGCAGCATTTGCACATTTTTGCTTACTAGTAGAAGAGCTCCATTTTCCTTTGCCCTTCTGACTAGCCAAGAAAGCTTGATATGCAACACGCATAATGGACCTGTTCTACCTGGACTGATCTTCTTGCAACAGAATAGAGACTAATTCCTCAAATGACAAGGCATTCGGATTGCCTTTCATCATCAACCGAAGAGTAGAGGCAAAACTCTGATATGAATCAGGAAGACCATTCAGAACGGTCTGCGCAAGTGAGCTATCTGGTATAACCTCATCTGCAGAAATCAATTGTTCCTTTAGGTCTTTGATCTTTGTAAGAAAACTGTCCATAGAATCACCTTCATTCATGTGCTCACTCTCCAACTGTTTTCGGAGGTAAGCAACACGAGCCTCATTCCTAGCCTGGTACAAAGTTGTAAGTGTATCCCAAGCATCCTTTGTTGTTCTGCAAGAGCGAATGTGAGGAATAATGGCACGTTTGACAGACAAAGCTATCAATGCATGTGCCTGGGCATCTCTGCCATCCCAACAAATCTGCTCTGCAGTAGGTGCAACACAAACAGCAGCACGAACAGGAATTTGCGGAATATCATCTTCGACACCATCTTCATCAGCTCCAACACCTGTATTTGCAGTACCTGTCATTACAGGTGTAACAGGACGTCTTTCAACACCCTGCACAATGTTCCACAATCCTTTTGCAACCAGTACATGTCGCATCATATAAGCCCATAATGGGTAGTTGGTACCATCCAACTTATCCTCAACAGCCAACATACGGAATACATCACTACTTTCAGCCATGGCCGGTGACTAAAATACCTTGATGCAGAAAATTGACTGTATCTCAAAAAGTTGAACGGAACAACCCAGACGAGTTCTGCTAGACCTGTAGTAGACTTTGAGACGCTTAAACTGGCGAACAGAAACTGGTATATACCTTTGGCACAAAAGGACAAAATAGCCTACACAAGCACTACGACAGTGCGTTCGGAGGCCGAAACGAGCTCAGATCGCGATTTCGGCACCACAAAGCGAAAATGCTTTGATCTCGGAAACACCCTGAGTATGCTCACCAAATTTCGTGCGAATCTGAGACTGCAAACGGAGGAGTGTCGACGGTGCCCTAGAAGAAGCGACGACCTGCTCTGATACCAATTGTTGGAGATAGACGTCTACGGAAGCACGCAAACAGCACAAGGAAGAAGAAGAAGCTTGGAGCACAAACACACAATACTAAATGTATTACTAGAGAATGTACAAAGATAAGTAGCCCATTAGGGCAATAGGCGTATATTTAAGCCGGGGGAAAAAAACCTCCTTAAGAGGGAAAAAAGTGCCCCGGCGGTCCTAGAGTGTTCACACACATCACTACCTAAATATATCAACAGAGTGTGCATGGGAGATAGCAGACACCACTCAGATGGTTTCCCACCTTTGAGATGATCTCATATGAGACTCCTTAAGGGGAAGGATAAGGGGAAACAACACACAAAGCGGACGATGTATATAGAGTACATGGGGTGGAGGGGAGTCATAGCAAGCACTTCTACCATTACGAACATTTCTTCTACGTTTTCACATATGAAAATGCTTTTAAGGGGAAGGAAATGTCACATCATGGAGGTTGTGTGAGAACACCTCTAGGGTGAGGTCGTAGAGGTGCCACATGGCACTAATAGGAACTTATGTCATATGGTAGAGGAATTAAGAGATTATTATCTCACACACTAGAGTGGGTGAGGGTAGTAGAGAGAGCTCAATAGCTCGAGTGCGGTTGGGAGAACAAAGAACATTTATCTCTATGTGTTCGGCATGGTCGCAGCTTGAATTCCTCCATGGATCCATGAACGCGGTGGCAAAAAGATATACAAGACCCAAGGTGCTAAAAGGATTTCAATTTAAAGCAGATATTCACGCGAGCTACGAATCGCTTAACATGTGGAGAGCCAATTGAAGTCGATTGTCGAGATCTACAATGGTAGAGATAGAGTTCCCTTACATACGCATAGAAAGATCAGTAGTGAAGGGGGTTCTATGCAAGAATGAAGTCTCGACGATGTGGGCAGTTTCTTAGTTCATACGGTCTAGCTTGGCATTGTTGATCGACAAGCAATGGACGACTTCGTGAAATTGAAAGTTGCGTGAAGAATGCTGAGTCAAGTCCAAGGTGATTGTGAAGTCGTGTAGAGTTAGGATCGCATACGGGAATCTGTGTTGATCTCAAGAATATATCTCAGTTCAACTACAATCAATAAAAGAATCCTTGAATCGCTTATGGTCAGTGATTGCAATCCATTAGTGAGTGCACATACACATATTGTTTCGCTTCAAAATAGTGTTTCTGAATGGATTCAAGGGACATAAAATATCATCCAATATGATGGCTTTAACATATTTCTACACTTTTTGAGGTGAACTTTCCTTCAATGAATTAATGTAATCCTTCCGCACGGACTCCATGTCTAGCGCTATTTATATTGTTGTGTTTGCAACTTTGTTGGATGCCTCAATTGGATTACTCAGTAGTCAATCACATTTTGATTTGCTTATGTTAAGTGTGGTGGTAGCCCTTGTGCTCATGAATAGTTAAAGGCTTGAATTTGTCAAGACACCATCAATTGCCAAACTTATGCGATAACAATAGTGCTACATGAATTCTGTCAGAAATTCGGATGTGATATGAAGCAGAAGTCTTGAGGTGTCAGGAGGACAAAAAATAAAGAGCAGACCGGTCTATGAATTCATCTAAGCTATTGTGGTTCCTCTCAAAAGCATGAGCTCAAGTTTTGTTTTATGAAAACAAGCATGCAGATTACTCCACTAGAACTTCATTTAGAATGTCTTTGCAGACTTTTTAAGATGGGCAATTGTTATCGAATCGAAATATTTCAGGTCAATATAATATTGTATGCTGCATACACTATCGCTATAATTTTGAGTTTTCATCAATGCGAAGAGTACGATTAATAGAATGTGAGGTATGTTGGATATATCCAATCAAAAAAATTAGTTGATAGAACGTTCTAATCTTATCAATTTGACCTGGATTCGAATTAAGAACAGTGCACTCTCGGAATGTGACTGCAAGTTTTAGTTTTTACTAGAGACAATCTCTACACAGGACGAATACTACATCATAATTGAGATCGACGAGTGTAAATACAGAACCAAATCATCGGACGAATAGAGTAGTGAACCCTGTGAAATGTTAGAGAAGATCAATGTTAGATTGTGCAGGTAACGAGATAATGCAAGTTCTAGCGTTGATATCTATTTTCAAATAGAATGTACTTAGATGAGTACAAGTTGAACAATATCGGTTCGTAGTTCACAGTTGCGATATGTAAATATCGTCTGCTCCATTTTTATAAGAAAGTTATGCGTATCAATGCACAACATGTAGCACATTTTCAATTCAAAAAACGTTTAATCGTCATAAAGTGTGAGGAAATTGTGAGAATCATAAAGCCGCTAAGTGACATAAATGATAATTTATTCTTCAACAAGAAACATAACATTTATCAAACATGACGGCTTGTTTTTAAAGTTGTGATAAGTCTTTGAGCTAATTGTTCTTCGTGAGTTTCATTTAGTTAGCGATTAGATCAGAACTATTTTTCTCATCGACGCACACAAAGGTGCTTTAGATATATGAGGAAGAGACTTGTTGGATAATCTCCTTGATATCACAAAGCATACTCCTTAGACTCTTGTATCCTCTAAACTAGACCAAGATCTATCATAGTCTCCTCAAGGTGAAGATATGTGATGATGAATTGAATGCATTGTCCATCTAAACCTGCCACAATCAAGTTATCTACATAGATGATGATGATGGAAACTAAGGACTATTTCTGATAGATATATAACTTTGCATCAATAGTGCTCCTTTGAAATCCTTTAGCTTTGAAGAACCTATGGATTCTTCCATATTAGGCCCTAGGAGCTTGCTTAATTCCGTAAAGCTCTTTGTGAAGCTTGTAGACTTCATCTTCCTTTCCGTTGATCTTGAAACCTTCAAGTTGTTCAACATATACTTCTTCTTGAAGATCTCCATTAAGGAAATAATTTTGATAGCCAGTTTGTAGATGGGCCACTTGAAGTATGCACTTAGTGCTAGAATGATTCTTATAGTTATAAACCTCCTACTAATGGAAAAAGGTCTCTTTATAATCAATGACATGTTTTTGTTTATATCCCTTAGGTACAAGTCCTGATTTGTAATTGTCCAATGTACCATACGATTTGTACTTGACTTTGTATAGCTGCTTAACTCCTATGGCTTGATGATTTGTAGGCTTAGGAACAAGTTTCCAAGTATTGTTCTTCTCAATTGCATCCATCTCTGCTTGCATAGCTTCTTCCCACTCAAGTTCTCCTTGAGCTTCTTTGTAGCTTTAAGAAATTGTTGAAGTCATGATTGATAAATGCACCACCTCCATCTAATAGAATAGCCTTGATTGACTTGGATGCTTCATTCTCAACTTGAGTTATTGATTCTCAAAACTTAGAGAAGGTACAGGCCTTCACCTTCGAAAAATATACCCAAATGTATCTTGAGTGGTCATCTACTAGAGGCAAGAAGTAGAGTGATCCACTAAGAAAAGGGGTATTCATGGGTCCACAAAGATCAATGTGGACTAGGGATAAAGGGTTAATAGATTGTGTGGAAGCCTCCTTTGGCAGAGGATCCCTCTATTGCTTGCCTTGGGTGCAAACTTGGGGGATATCATTGACTTGCCCGAACTTGGGCAATCCTTTAACTATTTGTGATATGAAAACCTTTGATAAATATGAGGTGTGGTCATATCTTTGATGCTAGAGGCTAGAAAGTGACTCCTTAGGTAGAAAGTAGGATAATTTGGAAAGCTCTTATTCCTCTATGCCTTGTGCGATGATATCTTTGGTTTTAGGAACAATCACCTTTACAAAAGTGTTATGAAGTAATACTTTTTAATTGTGGTCGTTGATGGTCTTAATTGATATTAAATGTATGCACAAGTTTGGAACAAATAATACATTAGACAATGATTTAAACGCCTCTCGATCATTGGTGATTTGTATCTTTCCTTTGCCTTTGATGGGTAAATTCTTCAATCTCTTGGAAGGAATCTCATTCTTTGCACATGTGAGATGTAGCTCCACTATCAAAGATCCATGCTTGAGAGGAACTCAAAGTAACTAGGGCATTGATCTTTCTCAAAATAAATAGGTCTTCATTAGAACATTGACACCTATGCTGAGAGGGTTTTGATGGGTTCCTTGAGCTAGAGGGCTTTGATCTGTGCCTTTTTTTGTAGCAAAATTTCTCAAGGTTCCTTGTTTTCCCACAGTAATTATAACTAAATTTCTTTGATGAGTTATTGGAAGCTTGCATAGATGTGGAGCTAGAGTATGTTTTGTCTTGTTGAAGGGTACCTTAGCCTTCATTGAGGTTTTTTGTATGGATGTCGACTTTGCTTGAGAGTCATGGAGGAGCAAAAGTCATCAAACTTAGTCCCTAATTAATACTTTGCCTCGATTATAAAGGGTGGTTACAAAGGTCGCATGGGATCTAGGGAGTTTATCCAGAAGGTAGAGGGTCATATCTTCACTATAAACTTGGTGCGCACACAATGCTAGATTATGTTGATAATCCTTAAATGTGGCTATAACTTTAGAGATAGGATCCTGGAGCCTAATTGATAGCTTGTGAAATTCTACTTCTAAGCTATAAATTTTTTAGGGATTTGTGTCTTTATACAAGTCTTTCAAGATATTCCAAGCCTCTTTAGATGTTTTACAAGAGGTAATATGGCCCTTTATTAACTCGTCATAGGCTAAAAGTGCTTGACGTAAAGCTTGTTTTCCCTTTACATTGCACACATTTCTGAGTTTTCATAGCTATGACAAGAACTAGTTAAAGTTCGGTGTATAAGTCTTCTTCCTCCATCTCCAGTGTTTGTCTTCTGTGTAATGTTTTGAAGAATTGAAATTTTTCAAGCAAGTCGATGCCTGGCATCGAATGTAGTTGAAAGGTTGAGTTTTATGCGGGAAGTCGATGCATGGCATCGAATCTTGGCTGATAAGTCATTGTTTTCATTCTCTGAGTGTTACGCGTTGTTGAATCTTCTAAAAACATGAAGGTTGTGAAGCAACTTGATGCCTTGCATCGAGTTTGAGCATAAAGTCGATGCCTGGCATCGACTTCTAGCATAAAAGTGCTTCATTCATATCTTTGGTTACACGCGCCTATTTCAGAAATGAGAAAGTGGCTAAAAAAGCTGAAAGTCGATGCCTACCATCAACTTTTGGTTGCAAGTTGATGCTAGGCATTGAATTTTTATTTTTGGATAGCCAGATTTACTAAAACAAGCAAAATTTCTATTTTTGGAAGTCATACACGGTCATCTTGTGAAGGCGGTATCTTGAGTTCTAGAGATCCGTTTCTTGCATATCATAGGTTTTTGGAAATCTCTACCTGTTCTACTTTTCATCCACGAAATGATCATGGAGAAATAATATTTGCGCCAAGAGAAATTAGCAAAATACTAAAGGTATGTCACTTCAGTGACTAGGAATTTCTATAGAGGCAAAGTTCTCACGTTAGACTATCATTTCTCAAAGTTTGGAGTGGCAATGACTTGATGGTGACCATAGAGGTGTTCTAGTGTCACATTAATTCATTTCTTGTGGTGTTTCATACATCAATAAGTGGTACCAGAGCAGAAAGATCCTGAAGAGCAGAAGGTGGCAAAGGTACGAGAAGTTTTGGAAAGTTTTCTATTAACGTTTGAAAAATGAAGCATTTCCTCATACACAAAGAACTCCAAAAGGTATTATTTGTTATCCTTTAAGTTCACAGGTTGCAGTAGAAGGAAAGGAGTATGGGAGATCATATCTCCATTGACAAATTGGATAGAGATAATTACCCCGCATGGGTAATGAGAATGGAAGCCTTACTTATGAGTAAGGATCTCATCATATATGTTAAAAGTGAAGAAGAGACGCCCTTATGTGAAGATGAAAGCCAACCAAAGAAAGAAGAACTTGATGCTTTAAAGCATTGGGAGAAGAAGGATGCAAGTGCAAAAGCTTACATCTACAATACAATCTCAGATCATTTGCTACCACACATCAATGGATTGGAATCATCTAAAGATATATGGAATGCATTGGAATATCTTTTCCAAAGTACTACTAAAGCAAGGAAAGCAAGTCTATGGTCAGAGTTTACAACATTCAAGAAGAAGCCAAGTCAAACCATTAGTGATTATGTCACTAAGATGAAGGATCTAGCAGATAGTCTTGGATCCATAGATGAAGATATTGAAGATCACAGATTGATTGCTCAACTACTTGCAGGTTTGAGAGGGGATGAAAGGTGGAAACCTTTTGTCTTTTCAACAAAACTTTCATTAAATCATTATGTTCCAGATTTGAATCAATTACTTGGTTTGATGCTCATATATGAGCAAGACTTGAAGGGAGATGGAGATAAAGGACAAAGTTATGCAATGTACATGAAGAATAAGAAGAAAGGAGATAAAGGTAAAGCATAGGATGGAGAAGAGTCAACTTCTCAAGTTTATTATGCAAGAGGTAAAGGCATTGGTAGAGGAAGAAATGAAAAAGTTCCTTAAAAAGCTTAAACTCGATCCCTAGCATCGACTTTTGGTTGCACGTCGATGTTAGGCATCGAATTTTCATTTTTGGACAGCCACATTTACTAAAACAGGTAAAATTTCCATTTTTGGAAGTCATAAAGGATCATCTTGTCAAGGCTGTAAATTGAGTTCTAGAGATCCGTTTCTTGCATATGATTTGTTGGAAAGATCTACTCTTCTACTTTCATCCGTCAAAAGATCATGGAGAAATAATATTTGAGCTAAGAGAAATTAGCAAAATACTGAAGGTATGTCATTTCAGTGATTAGGAATCTCTGTAGAAGCAAAGTTCTCACTTTAGACTATCATTTCTCAAAGTTTGGAGTGGCAATGAGTTAATGGTGACCATAAGGTGTTCTAGTGTCACATTAATTCATTTCTTGTGGTGTTTTGGACATCAACAGAAGCAAGAGGATAATTCAAGTGCCAATAATGCTTAATCAAATCATGCCAGCAGACACAAATATGACTAACGTGCCCAACACTATTGTATGGGATTCCCAATCATTGACACCTGCAATAGTAGTACTAGATAAGGTGAGGGAAACATACATCTAACCACCATTGCAAACTATGGACATGGCACTCTACACACATAAGAAAACAGATAGAGATCCACTAGTGAAGCATATGATGCAAAAGATAGATGGGCAAAAGAAGCACCACAGTACATACCCAAGGAAAAGGCCACTTACTACAACTTGATGCTACTCCATAAGAGCTTTCCTTCTTATTTTGAATACTTACTCTGAAGTTGGGGTAAAGTCTCTTCAAGTACTTTGCTGAAAAATTACTATTCATATAGGAGAAAGAATGCATATTCTCCTCAGGATAAAGCCTAGAGATATCTTTAAAGAAATGCATATCACACCTTATCATTTTCCGAACACCTTTTGGTTCCTACAATTGCAAAAAAGACTTTCTTTTTTTCCGTAGGAAATAAGTTTGATGAACGTGATGCTGAAAAGTAAGGTCTTTCTGAAAACGAACAGATTCACTTACTATTCAAGTTGTACCCTCCTAGCAAATGGAGAGATGTAATTGGTTAACTTTGTTTGTCTCTTCTGCTTGATGGTCTATATGGTTACCTATGGGTGAGGTCCTTCTCTGCCTATTTGGGCTTCTTGTAATTTCTATTTATTTGTTCAATATCTTCTCTGTTTCTTCAAAAAAGAAAGACTCATTGTAGGTCTAGTAATTTTCTCTTCATTAATTTTATGTTTCCTTTGTTCCTTTAAAGAAGAAACACTAGAGCTATCATTTTCTCTTGCCCCATTTGTCCTCCTGCAGCCCGCTCGAGCGGCCAGCCTGCAACAATTGAGTCCATTCGTCCTCTCCTTTACTCATTGAGTCGAATAACCTTGCAGTGCATATGATAAGTCTTTATCTTTAAATTGGTATGAGATGAAGCCTCAAGCTTCGCATGAATATGTGAACGATTGACTGTGTGTAATGCATATTCTTTAGGATTCTTTTCGATCCTTAGTTTTTCTTAACCATCATCGTCATTAATAGTACAGAGCAATGGTATGTGAAAGCAACCCACCTTTTTATGCCCCAAGATACGGAGAGAACCTTCGACGGATAGAGTAGATTGGGTCACTCACCTACGTATGATAACCTTGCAATTTTGGAGATTAACATCTTTGAGGCTTTTCACAATACTTGGAGTTGCTCCATTTTCGGAGCCGTTCACAACGCATAAACTACGAGATTACGACATACCGTAGATATGTGGTGGTGGTGAGTGTGAATAGACTTAGATATTTGGAGGTCTGTTTTCTTTGTTTTTTTGCACCTCATTTTCAGGTTTCTCTCCATCGATTCCACATACAAGCGGAAAGTCCACCAAGATCGTTATTCAATGTTCTTATTGGTCGAGGAAATGGTCTTCATTGCCTATGTACTTGTTTTCCTGCTCTCTTAGTAACTAATGCTATATATTTATATAGAAGTGACAAGATAATCGAAGTGTTGGACTGTCAAGGAATGAATTCAAAATTATAGGAATTTTCTCTTAATAAAAATCTTCACATGCACAAAATTAAAAATGATGCCACGTATTATCACTTAACACACGATTCCAAACTTCAGCTGTAGAGATAACAATGGGTATGTGGCAGTTATTCAAAACTAAATGAAGCTCAAAGACTCCAAATATTTTGAAATCGCATCGAAGAAAAGAAACACTCCATCTCCTCTCACAGATGTGCAGGCTCTTCAAGTTTTTAAAGCGCCTGCATATCTGCAGCGTCCTCTTCTCGCTTGCTTGCATTGTAGAACACATATATCAGAAGAAAAGGTCAAGATAGAATTTCATCCTCACCTTAATCCAGAATAGTTAAAAAAATTTAATCTCTTCTCTTATAGATATGCGGATGATTTATTGGTGAAGCGTTACGCTACTCCAATGTTATTCATTCAAGTGCAAGCCTCTTTTTATCCCTTTCGTAATGCTGCTTAAAACATGTCGGGTTCAAAAATAATGGCTTCAGATCGGTACTATGCACAGGTTTGTAATAAGCTACTTCAGTTCTGTTTGCTCCAATGATCACACTTTTGCAGATTATACGAGATTATTAACCGACGATGTATCAGAAAGTGATTCACAAAAGTCATGACGCCTAACAGTACACACATCTCCATGTAATATTATTATTCTCTTTGCAGATTATCAAAAGGAGCTGCACAACGCACCTTGTAGATACACATGTGTGCCTCCAATCTGCGTCATATTATGTTTTTATAGAAAAGCTGGCTCACTTACACTGCAAACGTCTCATTTTCCGATGGAGACGTAGGAGGGTCGCAGTAGCTCTCATCGATGGGTTAGACATATTAAACATGTGCACGCTTCTACAAGGAATCCCGTTGTGAATCCAAGAATCCAACACCATTCTGCCACGCCTAAGAACTTCAATCTTAGTTGACCACCTAAGTTGTATTTATTTGACCAAATAACAAAAGCATACCGAATATGTTCGTTTTATTCGTGGATTATCGGATACACATAAATTTTCGATCAAAACCACTTTTGATCAAAACTGTTTTTTATTAAAAGCGCTTTCAATCGAAAAGCCATTTCTTAGCAAAAAATGTATATTTATTCATTCGATTGAAAAGCTTATTCTGCACATTGTGATCTTGAATTAAAACCAGTCTAGAAGTAAGAAGGATGCATCAAATGAAGATGGCATTCATCCGGCATCTAATCAAACAAAGAAAGAAGAACTAGCACTTATTGTAGTCTAGGAACGGAGGAGGAAGCTCTTGAGTCACTCTAACAAGTGCAACAAGAAGGTATCTCACCAAAAGATTTTTTCTTTGCCCTGGTTTTGGAAGCCTGTGGATCTACTGGGAGCTTGGTAAAGTCTCTTGGTTTTCAATTTAACCATGTTGGCTTTTCCTATCCCACTTGTTCGAGGAATCTTCTCTTCCTATCCCACTTGGTCGAGGAATCTTCTCTCTTATTTCTAGCCTTCTGATTGCATATGCTCTGAAGTGCAATGAATTATATGCTTTCAATATCGGTTTCTATATACTTTGGGCAACCATTGCTACGATTGGGCATACAATAGAGTATCCGAAAACACATAATGCCAAGATTCTCGCCATGCAAATCCTCAAGTGGACTCTGATTGTCACAAAGCATTCCGTGTTTTTATCACTTTTTACTTTATCATAGTGATTCCATTATTAATTGGATTGTTGATTGAGCTACTGTTGGTAATTCCTTTGTGTGTGCCAATTGATGAGAGTCCGGTATTTTTGCTTTACCAAAATTGGGTTTTAGGTCTCATTTTTCTGAAGATTTGGAAAAGACTGGCCATGCTTGGAAAGGCCCCTCCTATTGTGGATGACATTTGGCATCTGAAGTTTGAAAGAGTTAAGGAATATGGATTTATGGATTTAGACATCTTCAAAGACTATGGGTTATGCCGGAGATTGACGTAGCCCTGTAAACTGGATTCACAATCGAGAAGATACGACAACGGGAGCCTTCAGGAACTGTGTTGGAAGGTGGCTACCGTTTGCTTGAGAAGGAGAGATCCATATAGTTTATCGCGCTAAATGTAGGGATTGTGACGGACCAACTCTTCAGCGTATTTAGAGGTTGCTCGTATGTATAGGGAAATCCTCGTGAATACAACGGAGAGATTCATGAAGTGGATGAACAAAGCTAGACTGCTGGGCAGAGATACACAGGAGAAAGAAGGCACATGTTTTTTTTTGTTTTGAGGAAGAGCAGATCTCTGTGAGTTTGGGAAACACTCGTGCATAAAAACAATGGCTTTTGCTCTTCATATGATGAGGATTGTCGTATGTCCAGACGGTGGTAGCGTTAGAACGATGCGGAGAATACAATCTCTTTGTTGAATGAGAATTAGAACGAGTCTTGGAACCTGGTTGAAAAGAATTGTCTGGCGCTCAAAGCTGAGCGAAGGAAATTTGAAGGAAGTTCTCACAAGAAAAATGAAGAGAAGTTCAACTCGACGAACGATTCTTGTAAACGATGTGAAAGTAGGTGTGTTGCAATTTGATGATCAGGAAGAAAGGAGGTCTGCCAATGACTTGCGACAATGCTGACCTTGAAGAAACAACAAGAGGACCTGGACTGCTGCATACTTTCACGCTGTAGAACTAAAGATTAGTTGAAGAGGATGTGCCTGACTTGTACGCTTCAATGCACTAAGGTGATGGGTAATATAGAAAGTGAGAAGACATGATCACAATAGCAATGGATATATCAAATTACAAGGATTTCGTCGAAAAACTATCTATACGAGCATACATCAATATTGAACATAAATTTGGAAGGGTATCAGGAGGAGCACAATGGTGATATATTTAGGTAGTGATGTGTATGAACACTCTAGGACCGCCGGGGCACTTTTTTCCCTCTTTAGGAGGTTTTTTTCCCCCGGCTTGTATATATGCCTATTGCCCTAATGGGCTACTTATCTTTGTACATTCTCTCGTAATACAATCAGTATTGTGTATTTGTGCTCCAAGCTTCTTCTTCTTCCTTGTGCTGTTCGCGTGCTTCCGCAGACATCTATCTCCAACAATTGGTATCAGAGCAGGTCATCGCTTCATCTAGGGCGCCGTCGACACTCCTCCGTTTGCAGTCTCGGATTCGCACGAAATTTGCTGAGCATACTCAGGGTGTTTTCAAGATCAAAACTGCTTTGCTTTGTGGTGCCGAAACCGCGATCTGAGCTCCTTTCGACCTCCGAACGCACTATCGCAGTGCTTGTGCAGGCTATTATGTTTGTGCCAAAGGTATATACCAGTTTCTGTTCGCCAGTTTAAGCGTCTCGAAGTCTGCTATAGGTCTAGCAGAACTCGTCTAGGCAGTTCCGTTTAACTTTTTGAGATACAGTCAATTTTTTGCATCAAGGTATTTTAGTCACCGTCTATGGCTGAAAGCACTGATGTATTCCGTATGTTGGTTGTTGAGGATAAGTTGGATGGTACCAACTACCCATTATGGCCTTATATGATGCGACATGTACTGGTTGCAAAAGGATTGTGGAACATTGTGCAGGGTGTTGAAAGACGTCCTGTTACACCTGTAACGACAGGTACTGCAAATACAAGTGCTGGAGCTGATGAAGATGGTGTCGAAGATGATATTCCGCAGAATCCTGTTCGTGCTACTGTTTCTGTTGCACCTATTGCAGAGGAGATTCACTGGGATGGCAGAGATGCCCATGCACATGCATTGATAGCTTTGTCTGTCAAACGTGCCATTATTCCTCACATTCGCTCTTGCAGAACAGCAAAGGATGCTTGGGATACACTTACAACTTTGTACCAGGCTAGGAATGAGGCTCGTGTTGCTTACCTCCGAAAACAGTTGGAGAGTGAGCACATGAATGAAGGTGATTCTATGGACAATTTTCTCACAAAGATCAAAGACCTGAAGGAACAATTGATTTCTACTGATGAGGTTATACCAGATAGCTCACTTGTGCAAACCATTCTGAATGGTCTTCCTGATTCATATCAGAGTTTTGCCTCTACTCTTCGGTTGATGATGAAAGGCAATCCGAATGCCTTGTCATTTGAGGAATTAGTCTCTGTTCTGTTGCAGGAAGATCAGTCCAGGCAGAATAGGTCCATTATGCGTGTTGCAGATCAAGCTTTCCTGGCTAGTCAGAAGTGCAAAGGAAAATGGAGCTCTTCTACTAGTAAGCAGAAATCTGCAAATGCTGCACAATCGAAGAACCAGGATAAAGATGAGAAGAAATCAAAAAAGCAGAAATTGTTTTGCAAGTACTGTAAAGGAAATGATCATATCATAAAGAACTGTCCAAAACTGGCTGCTAAAGAGGCAAAGAAGAAAGAGGCTGGAATGGTTGTTGCAGAGGCCTCTACACCAAAAACAGAGTCTGCAAATCTTGTGCAGGAAGAAGAATGGGCGTTTACTACTGTCTGCAGTTTTGACCCATCTTCTCATGATCAGTGCATGTCTGCAGTGGAGTCAGATGTTTGGTACTTTGACAGTGGGGCGACCAAACATATTACCTCGCAGCGTAGTTTCTTCTCTTCACTCGAGCCTGCCCCTACAGGGAATACTGCCACATGTGCCAACAACTCCTCTTATCATGTTATGGGAGTTGGTAAGATCAGTCTGACTACTGCTGATGGTAGTTCTTTCACCTTGTCAGATGCTTTATTTGTACCAGGGATCAAGAAGAATCTGTTATCAGTTTCTGCATTAGCCAAGATTGGCTTGGTTGTGAAATTTGTTGATGACAGATGTACAATTCATGATCTGTTAAATGGCGATGTTATTATTGCTTCTGGCATTTTATGTCGTGGGCTATATAAGCTCATAGACTATGAAAGATTTGTGCACGATTCGGCATGTGCAGTTCATGATTCTCAGGCCATGTCAGATGCAAAGCTTTGGCATGCACGCTTTGGACATTTGAATTTTGCTAGTTAGCTACGCGTGCAGAAATTTGAAATGGTGTCCTCTTTGCCCAAACTTGAGGCACCTGGAAAACATGTTTGTGAAGGCTATATTTTGGGCAAAATGCAGCATTCTTCCTTTCCAAAAGATGGTTTAGTTCGGGCTACGCAGAAATTGCAGCTTGTACTTAGTGATGTTTGTCGTCCTATGCAGACACCCTCTTTTGGAAATTACCTTTACTTCGTGACTTTCATTGATGATTTTTCCAGGCATGCATGGGTATATCCAGTCAAAGCAAAGTCCGAAGTGTTCATGTTCTTTAAACAGTTTTTGGTTTTGGCTGAAAATCTGTCAGCATGTAAAATGGGCACCCTCCGTTCTAATCGAGGGGGGGAATATATGTCTTCAGATTTTAATGCATTTCTGGCTGAACGTGGGATAAAACACCAGTGTACAGTGTCGTATACACCTCAACAGAATGGAGTTGCTGAACGAAAGAACAGGTCACTCATGGAGATGGCAAGGTGCATGGTCAAAAGTCAGGCTTTACCACATAGTTTCTGGCTTGAGGCTGTCATGTGTGCAGCATATGTATTGAACAGGTGTCCCACTAAAGCGTTGCAGTCTATCACTCCATATGAGGCTTGGCATGACCGCAAGCCATCTGTTGCTCATCTGCGTGTTTTTCGTTGTTTGGCATATGCATTAGTGCCTGAACAACATCGCAAAAAATTGGATGATAAGGCAGTAAAATGTATTTTTGTTGGGTACAGTTCTGAAAGTAAAGGCTATCGTCTGTACCATCCACAGTCTAAACACATTCT
Organism: Ceratopteris richardii; assembly: GCA_020310875.1. NCBI lineage: Eukaryota > Viridiplantae > Streptophyta > Polypodiopsida > Polypodiales > Pteridaceae > Ceratopteris > Ceratopteris richardii. The sequence goes on along the minus strand of CM035421.1, from coordinate 62,026,998 downwards.
GGTTAGCCGTGATGTTGTCTTTGTGGAAGATGCTATTCAGCCGTTGCTTTCATGTACTAAGGAGACATTTGTTAGCTCTAAAGACATGTATGATACTTTGATGCCTCTTTTTACAGGTGGACAGTCTAGTGCTGCTCCTAATGAGGCAACTTCTCAACCTTTGCAGGTTTCATATGATGATGCAGATCATTCCATTTCTGATGCAGATTTACATGATGCACTTGTTCATGAGAGAGCAAATATTGAGCAAGCAAAAACTATGCCAAAATGGTTGGTGAAGACTTTGCGTGACAGCAAATTAGATGCACCTTTGTCATATCGTACTCGTTCAGGCTCTCATAGTGCCTCCTTTGCATCAGATTGCTATGCTATGGCTGCATCTAGTCTCTGTGATGAGAATGAGCCTGTTTCTTTTGATGAAGCACAAAATTCAGAAAATTGGATGGCTGCTATGCAATCTGAATATGATGTTATAATGAAGAATGGTACATGGTCTTTATCCGACTTTCCTCCTAGCAAGAAGGCCATTGGCACTAAGTGGGTATACAAGCTGAAGCATAAACCTGATGGTACAGTTGACACGTATAAGGCTAGGCTTGTTGCAAAGGGTTATGCACAGGAAAGAGGCATTGATTTTGATGAGACCTTTGCACCTACATGCCGTATGACTACTGTTCGGAGCATTTGTGCACTTGCAGCCCATCATGGTTGGAATGTACATCAGTTGGACATTAAAACAGCATTTCTGAATGGTGACTTGCATGAAGAAGTGTATGTTTCTGAGCCCCGTGGCTTTGTGCAAAAAGGGCATGAAAACCAGGTGTGCAGGTTAAAGAAGGCATTATATGGTTTAAAGCAAGCACCACGTGCTTGGTATGAGAAGATACATGCCTATCTGATTGCACATGGTTTTGAGAACAGTCCAACTGAAAGCACCTTATATGTTAAATGTGCTAATGATGTGCTTCTGATCATTATTGTCTATGTTGATGACATGCTGCTCACTAGTCCTATTGAGAAGCATATTGCTGATTTCAAGGCTGATTTGCATGCCTCATTTGAGATGTCTGATTTGGGGCATTTGCATCACTATTTGGGCATTCAGTTTATGCACGTTGATGGTGGAATGGCTTTGTGTCAAACGAAATATATTGACACATTATTGCAGCGTTTTGGCCTTGAAGACTGTAAGCCTATTGCCACTCTTATGGAGACAGGTTTATGATTGAGTCTTCATGATGCTCGAGATGCATTTGATGCTGTTCTCTATCAACAAACTATTGGATGCTTGATTTACTTATGCATTACTCAGCCAGATATTCAGTTTGCTGTCTCACAGATGAGCAGGTTTATGCATTGCCCAGGAGTCATGCATTGGAAGGCGGTTAAGCGCATCTTTCGCTACTTGAGTGGTACTCGGCTACTTGGGTTGTTTTATCCCAAGCCGGGATCACTACCGCCAGATTTGCATGCTTTTTCTGACTCAGATTGGGCTGGTTGCTATGACACTCGTGTGTCCACCAGTGGTTTTTGCTTCATGCTTGGTAGCTCATGTATATCTTGGTTGAGCAAGAAGCAGCCTACTGTGGCCACTTCCAGTTGTGAGGCTGAGTATAGGGCAGCTTTCATAGCAACTGTTGAGTGTGTGTGGCTCAGATGCCTTATGGCTGATTTGGGTGTTGGCCAGTCTTCTGCCACCACCATCTTCACTGACAGTCAGAGCGCATTGGCAGTTGCGAGGAACCCTGTGTTCCATGCTCGCACTAAGCACATTGAGGTGCATTATCACTATGTCAGGGAGAGGTTCTCTGCTAGGGAGATTAGCTTGGCATAGGTGCCCACGCAGGAGAACATTGCATACCTTTTCACGAAGGCTCTGCCTAGGGAGAAGTTTGAAGCTTTCCACAAATCTTTGGGCTTAGTTCCTTTTGTGGAGTGATTTCCACATAGCTTGGCACTTCCTTACACATGAGTGCAAGCTCCTTGTTCACTGCATCACTCTCAGGGGGGATTTGTTGATATATTTAGGTAGTGATGTGTGTGAACACTCTAGGACCGCCGGGGCACGTTTTTCCCTCTTTAGGAGGTTTTTTTCCCCCGGCTTGTATATAAGCCTATTGCCCGAATGGGCTGCTTATCTTTGTACATTCTCTGGTAATACAATCAGTATTGTGTGTTTGTGCTCCAAGCTTCTTCTTCTTCCTTGTGATGTTCGTGTGCTTCCGCAGACATCTATCCCCAACACACAAGTACTAGATGAACAAAGGTCCAAAGATCACTCACATCATTGGATAAATAGTTAAAGGAGCATAATCATTGGCATTGGACATCACAAAAATATCACAATTTATCATTAAAATTCACTTTGTGGATTTACATTAATACATGATGAAGAGAGGAAAGAGGGTGAGAACTCATATTAATGAACAAGCAGAGAAAAAAATGATAGAAACAACACTAGATCCATATGCAAAATATATAAATGTGAGTAGGGGAGATCGAACATCCAATAACCTATGTTTTCTCCAATAATCATCTATTCATTTCAAAGATGCAGCTCTCATGATGTAAGAATAATATGGAATGCTCCATAAATTGAGAATAACCCAGCCAAGATTCATCAATGAAATTTTTACACTAAATTATGCAAATTACAAGGTCCTAAATTATAGACATGAAAGAATGAAGCTATGAATTACGCCACCATTTTACTTGTTTTGCATAGTGCAATAATCCGTCCACTTGCATAAGCTAGACATTATAGTAAAAGCCCATGCCTAATTTCATACAATGAAGTTAAAAAAATATGTCTTTTACATCAAAAAATAAAATATCTACTCCTTGTGATGAAATTTTGTGTGTGATTTGATGACATATTTGCATCCCCTTGTTGACATGCCCATTCTTTGCTTCCTTCCTTTAAAATTTGATGAGATCTTTACATTAATTTCGTAGCTCCTTCTTCTCTCTGTGGTACTCTATTTATAGCTATGTTACCAATGTTGAAGGATAAACACTCCTATGTGCACAACAAAAGCAAATGAATCCTCCGAGAGCCTTATTTTTTGAGATATAGGTTCTTTGTTTTCTATGTTTCTCTTACTACATGTAGATAATGAAAATGAAACTTTTCAAGCTAAGACAAGACTTCAAGAGCTTTCAAATGCAAATAAACACAGTTCATTTGGACACAGGAGTATGAATCAACCAGTTGGAACAAAAAAATAACTACATAGATACTTTTCTATACATAGAGTTGTAGCTAACTACATAGACAGTATTCTGGACATTTCTTTATACTTGTGTAGGTACTAATCTGGTGACTTATACCACTCAAAGTACAAATTATAAGATCTCCAACATGAAAAACATTAATAAAAGTTTGGAACGAAGGAGAAGCAACTGTTACACGATTAGGGGGTCTAGGATGATCATGGAGAGAGAAAAAGTATGCTTAAAGTAAAATCTTTGCAAAATATGCAAATAACAACTAGCAATGGGTCTCCTTAAGCAAGGGGTATCTTGCACACATAGTTCACAGCTCTAATTCATAATAAAACTCATTTGGGGTTTTAAAGATCACAAATTAACTTCTTTAACTAATCAAAAGCATATACATGTCAAAAAGTGGGGTCCAATCACATCAAGTGGTGACCTATTTCTTCTCTAACAAAAATATTTCCATTATTAAAATGATTTTATGGCTTCAAATCATGGAAATAATACTCCTTTGATTGTGGATGGTGTGGAAGTTCAAGCTTGGTGCATGTTCCTATAGTTTTGAGATTGAAATGCAACTTAACTTCCAACATATGTGAGTGTGTGAGAGTTTGTGAGTAGTTGTGCCACATGTCAAGTTCGTTATTCAGTTAAGCATAGAGATCCATTACATCTGACTTGCCTTCCTTGTATTCGTTAGATGTGCGTGGTTGACCTTGTAACCATGTGTAGATCCCTCTCTTCTACCTCTCTGAAGATGCAAAAGTTACATAGCCAAAGCCACGAGAGCGACCCGTTCCCCTGTCCTTCATCCTTCATGACAATCACATCTGAGAGTTCCCCATATTTACTCATGAACTGTTTTAATCCATCTGTGTCTACATCCCTTGGTAACCCTAAAACCACAAGTTCTGTTCCCCAATGATACAGGCATATCGCTGACTGCTGACATTTTGATAGCTCTTCGGGATCCGTGGATCTCTCTCCCTCCCTCTCACTCTCTCTCTTCCCCTCTTTCTCTCTTTTCTCTCTCTTTCCCTCTCTCTCTTTCTCTCTCTATTTTTTTTCTCTCTCTCTCTCTCTTTCCCTCGTCCTGTCTTTCTCTCTCTCTCTCTCTCTCTCTCTCTCTCTCTCTCTCTCTCTCTCTCTCTCTCTCTCTCTCTCTCTCTCTCTCTCTCTCTCTCTCTCTCTCTCTCTCTCTCTCTCTCTCTCTCTCTCTCTCTCTCTCTCTCTCTCTCTCTCTCTCTCTCTCTCTCTCTCTCTCTCTCTCTCTCTCTCTCTCTCACTCTCTCTCTTCCCTCTCTCCCCGCTGCCTCTCTCTCTCTCTCTCTCTCTCTCTCTCTCTCTCTCTCTCTCTCTCTCTCTCTCTCTCTCTCTCTCTCTCTCTCTCTCTCTCTCTCTCTCTCTCTCTCTCTCTCTCTCTCTCTCTCTCTCTCTCTCTCTCTCTCTCTCTCTCTCTCTCTCTCTCTCTCTCTCTCTCTCTCTCTCTCTCTCTCTCTCTCTCTCTCTCTCTCTCTCCCTCTCTCCTCCCCCGCCCCCGCATACTCTCTCTCTCTCTCTCTTCTCTCTCCTCCCCTCCCCCGCATACTCTCTCTCTCTCTCTCTCTCTCTCTCTCTCTCTCTCTCTCTCTCTCTCTCTCTCTCTCTCTCTCTCTCTCTCTCTCTCTCTCTCTCTCTCTCTCTCTCTCTCTCTCTCTCTCTCTCTCTCTCTCTCTCTCTCTCTCTCTCTCTCTCTCTCTCTCTCTCTCTCTCTCTCTCTCTCTCTCTCTCTCTCTCTCTCTCTCTCTCTCTCTCTCTCTCTCTCTCTCTCTCTCTCTCTCTCTCTCTCTCTCTCTCTCTCTCTCTCTCTCTCTCTCTCTCTCTCTCTCTCTCTCTCTCTCTCTCTCTCTCTCTCTCTCTCTCTCTCTCTCTCTCTCTCTCTCTCTCTCTCTCTCTCTCTCTCTCTCTCTCTCTCCTCTTTCTCTCTCCTCCCCTGCCCCCGCTGTCCCCGCGCTTCCCCGCCACCCCCGCCCCCGCTGCCTCCCGCAAAACCCGCCCCACACCGCAGCCCTTCCCGCGCTCCCCCGCCACTCCCGCCCCGCTGCCCCCCGCAATCCCCGCCACCCCCCGCGACCCCCGCCTCTACCCGCCCACGACCCCCGCCTCTACCCGCCCGCGACCCCCGCCTCTACCCGCCTGCAACTCCTACCTCTCCCCGCCATTTCCCCCGCAGCCCCCACCATTCCTCCCGCCACCCCCCGCCAACCCCCCCGCTCACCCCCGCCATTCCCCCCCGCTGCCCTCCGCTCACCTCCGCCACCACCCCCGCACCCCCTGCCATTCCCCCCCCCCTGCCCTCCGCTCACCTCCGCCACCACCCCCGCACCCCCCCCCCCCGCCAACCCCCCCACTCACCCCCGCCATTTCCCCCCGCTGCCCTCCCCGCCCCCTCACACACACACACCCACACACACCCGCCCCCTCACACACACACACACCCGCCCCCTCACACACACACCCACACACACCCACACATGCAACACACACACACACCTACACATTCTCACTCACATCCACACACACACACACATACACACCCCCACACATACACACACTCCCACACACACACACACACCGACACACACACACATACACACATAAACTAACACATACACACTCACATACACACATACGCACTCACACATACACACACCCATACATATATGCACACACCCATACATATACACACACACCCACACACACACACATCCCCACACACACACACATGCGCCCTCCCACACTCTCTCATACACACATATACATACAAACTCACACTCACACACATACTCTCTCATACACGCATACACTCCCACACACACACACCCACACACACACACACGCCCACACACACCCGCACACACTCAGAAGATCTCACACAGGCTCAGATGGTCAGAAACAAATTGAGAGAACTTGCGAAGTCTTGTGGGAGTCCAAGGCAAATGGATGACGAGCTTGACTTTAATGGAGAGGATGAGGCTGTGGACTCAGTATCCATCTATCCTCCTGATGTGATTGGGCCTCAATCCAAGGACGTTATAGAGGAGTGCTCTGAATGACAAGAAATGACTGGTGGTATTACTGAAGTAATTGAGTTATCTTGTAGTAGATTATGTCAAATCTCAGTGGCCTAAGCAAAGCTTCATAACTTGATCCTAGAAGATGGAAATGAGCACTCGTATGCAAAGCAGTAGGGCTTATTCAGTATTGATCTGAGCTCATCCACCTTAGACATGTCAAGTGCAAGTGAAAAGGTAAAAGGGAATTGTTAAAAGTGAAAGTGGATAAACAAATGGTGCCGCCAACCATTCACGACGACTACCTAATTTTGTGGATCCAATTCAAATCAAGGGAATATTTTGATCTACCCCTCCAATTTTGGGCAATCCACCGGCGCGAGATCAGTGGGCGTGAGGATTCGGCAAGGCCCTCTTGGCCTATTGGAGTCTATAAAAACAATGGATTTGTGCTCATTTGGGGTACAATTTTAGAGATACATTGGTTCAGATACGCGTACGTGCAAAAGACCTCTCTTGCACTTTGTGGTTTCAAGCCTATTGTAGGAGCTACTCTGTAGTGTGGATACAGAGGGTAGGCTTCTCAGTGGAGGGCTATGAGCACTATAGTGTAAGAGAGTGGCTTGGATTTTTCTTTTCTGTGAGTCAGTGTTGCTGTTAAGCTCTCTTCTCTTGAGAAATTCTTTACCATTTGTATTGTTCTGGGTTAATCTGCATATAATTGGCCCCTTAAGCTGATGGGAAGACTCTGTTGCATTGAGGTTATTCACTTTTAGGGTGGCATGTTAGCCCTAAGCTTGCACATTTGAGCATCACTCTGCCCAACCTTGTAATCATCTGATTCGAATCAAGAAATATATGGTCTTCTATAGTCATTTGTTGATTAATATTTCTAGAGTATGTACAATTCCTCTGTCTGCTCACAGAAATGTTAAAGGGTATACTTCCCTAAAGAGAACCCCCCTTGAGTAGGCGAAGTACTGGACGTATTTAATCTCTATTCTTGATAAAGGTGGACACCCCAGTACCTCCTCTACAATTTGGCATGCCCGGTGGGACCTTTGCATTTCTGTGAGAGGTAGTTTTGCCCTATTACATTTGCAAGTAGGTACATGACCCATACATGAGCAGATAAGGAGTCTCTACGCGTTCGGAGGAGCCACAACAAGTTAGCCATAACCACGAATAGTGAGCCTACCTCCCCTCTGCCTTCCCTAAATTTATTTATTGATTTGGGTGCGACACCATTGTCAAAAGAGGGGTATAGGAGAACTCTAGACTTCTCCTCAGATACGTCCGAAGAAACACCATTACAAATGGAGGATCTCTCTCATTTACTCTCCAGATTAAACATCAAATTCCCTACCTTCAAGGGACAAGCTTATGAGGATGCTGATGATCATGTGAGAAGATTCATCTCTTTATGCCGTGGACGAGGTCTGCAAAATAGAGAGGATGCAATGCTGGCACTTTTTCCATCCACATTGGAGGGTCTTGCAGATAAATGGTATAGTCAATATGCAGATGGCCATTTCACTACATGGGAGGCTCTGAGGGCGGCGTTCTCACAGACATTCCGACCAAGTGATTCCTCGGAAAGAGCTCTAGATCAGCTAGAGAACTTGAAGCTGAGATCAGGTGAATCCTTTCATGAACTTCACACGAGAACAAAAGCACTTGTTGCACGACTGCCACATGCTCCAGGTGACTTTTTGGTTTAAAAATGGATAGAAAAAGCTCTACCTAGGTCATCTCAGCAAAAGCTTCGTGAATCTCTTAGATTGGATGCAACCCTCAATGATTTTGTTGCAGCGGCATCACGCATTGAAGAATCAAGGCAACATTTTGAAGGGGATACACAACCAAAGTATGCTGCAGACCTGGATCCCATCGAGCAATTGAGGAGGGAACTGGAGGCATTGAAAATGCAACAAAATCAACAAGAAGAGAAGGTCTTGCCACCACTGCTTCGCACTGATGATGAAGTAGCCCAACTTCGCCGTGAGTTAGAAGATTTGAAGAACACTCAGGATATAAGGAGACAAATTTGGTGTACAATCTGTAACAACAATAGACATTCCAATGCTAATTTCCCTATTAAGGTAAGCTGTCAATTTTGTGGAAAAGATGGTCATGAAGCCAGAGATTGCTACTACCTCAAGGGTACACAGTAGAGAGGTAACCCTCAAACTTTGGATTCATACTATGCTAGTACCTCAAATACATCTAATAGAGAGGAGAATAGGCCTGTAAATCCTAGATATAATAGACCCTTGATGTGCTATCGTTGTGGTGAGTATGGCCACATGCAAAATAGGTGTTCCCTCCCAGAAGATGCACCTCCTTGTCAACATTGTCTAGAGGCCAAGGATCATTATACCAAAGATTGCCCAAGAGGTCATCCTGCTCCAATCCACATGATTGCAGTCTCTCCACATGAAGAAGGAGAAACCACTCAGACTTCTGCTGTTTCATCTTCTGCAATGCCCATGATGACCAGAGCTAGGCAAGCAGCAACAATCCTTAGGGAGGAACAACAAGGATTTCATAGAGAGGAACAACAAGGAACCCATAGGGATGAACAACAAGGATTTCAGGATAAAGAGGAAGAAAAGAAGTCTGGATGGAAGGACCGAGTAGAAATTGAAGGAGCTTATGATAAGATGGCTACTTCTCTAAAGGGCCAACCAACCAGTCTGCAAGAAGATACTCATAAGGTAGACATTGAGCAGATCTTGAAAGGTATATGAACTTATAAGGATGGATTCAAAAATAAGAAGTGACTTACTGAAGATTATACACTCTGCTCACTTGGTCCAATCTCCTAGTATAGATGGTTTCATGGTTGATTTTCCCCCTGCACCCTTAGCAGACCACCAAAGTTCAAGATTATCTGTTTGTATAAAGGATGAAGCTCTCACAGGTGTGATCATAGATGGAGGCTCTGGTATCAATTTAATGCCAGATTTTACAATGAAGAAGCTGAAATTGAACCCCACCAAGTTGGCACCATTCACGGTTACATTAGCAAATCAACATCGGGTTGCACCACTTGGCATTATTGAAAAGGTACTGATGGTAGTACAGGGCTGCAACTTTGTTTTAGATTTTGTTGTTATTGCACTTCCACAGGAGACTTCTTACCCTTTACTCCTGGGGAGACCTTGGCTGAGACAAGCAAAAGCTTTGCAAGATTGGGGGAAAAACAAACTATGGATTTCAACAAGCACCAATAGCCAACTTCAATTACATTTGGAAGAGGGATTTGACTCAGGAAAAACCACTGGATATACTGTGGACACTCAGGTAATGCCTTCTCTACCCCAAGAAGATGATACATTGTTAAATTGGATGATGGGAAGTGCAGAGTGTTGCACAGTGGAGATCAATGAAATTGAGGAAGAAGTTGCAGATAAGGTAATTACAGAAAAGGGCAATGAAGACCACAAGGTGTTGAAGAATGAACAATTGAAGGAAACTACAAGCTTTGAAGAGGCAACCAATATAAAAGTATCAGAGAGGGAAGATTATGAACCAAAGAGCAGAGAAGATCTTCCTTTTGCAGATATACCTCAAGGATGGATAGAAGAACAATTTGCAGAATATAAATTAAAATCCACTCCTGCATATAGTGGAGATGATTTCTCAAACAAGACCAGTCCAGAAACATTGGTTCAAGAATTAAATTTAGGGGATGAAGAGAACCCTCAAAGAGTTCACTTGGCATCCTGGTTGTGGCATTATCCTCCTTTACTACAGAAGGTAACTTCTTTGCTTTTTGCCTATAAAAGTGTCTTCGCATGGTCCTACAAAGATCTAACAGGAATACCAGAAGAGCTTGGGTTACATCGGATACCCTTAGTTGAGGGAGCCGCGCCTGTAAGAAGTAGGCCATATCGACTCAATCCGAAGTATGCAGAGGCAATAAAAGTAGAGATTACAAAACTAGAAGAAGCAAGTATAATTGTGCGAGTAGAACATTCCAGGTGGCTTTCTTCCATGGTTATTGTACCCAAGAAAAATAGTGGAAAAATAAGAGTATGTGTTGATTTCCATGCTTTGAATAAAGTGACTATTCAAGATGGATTTCCTCAGCCCTTCACAGAGCAAGTACTTGAGGAAGTAGCTGGTCACACTTTGTATAGTTTCTTGGATGGTTTTAGTGGCTACAATCAGATAGTGATCCATCCCGATGATAGGGACAAAACAGCCTTTGTTACTCCCTGGGGCACTTATGTCTATACTCGCATGGCTTTTGGTTTGAAGAATGCACCAGCTTCATTTAATAGAACGATGTATCTGATATTGGGCAAATGGTTAACAACATTTCTACGCATTTTTATGGATGACTTTTCAATATTTTCAGGTACAGATAAGAGAGCAGCAGTTCAAGATTTCCATGACCATTTGGAAAATCTAAAAGAAATTTTGAGCAATGTCTCAAAACAGGTTTGAAATTGAATCCTGAT
>CM035421.1:61951257-62011257 GCA_020310875.1 Ceratopteris richardii | reverse complement strand
ACCCGCACACACTCAGAAGATCTCACACAGGCTCAGATGGTCAGAAACAAATTGAGATGACTTGCGAAGTCTTGTGGGAGTCCAAGGCAAATGGATGACGAGCTTGACTTTAGTGGAGAGGATGAGGCTGTGGACTCAGTATCCATCTATCCTCCTGATGTGATTGGGCCTCAATCCAAGGACGTTATAGAGGAGTGCTCTGAATGACAAGAAATGACTGGTGGTATTACTGAAGTAATTGAGTTATCTTGTAGTAGATTATGTCAAATCTCAGTGGCCTAAGCAAAGCTTCATAACTTGATCCTGGAAGATGGAAATGAGCACTCGTATGCAAAGCAGTAGGGCTTATTCAGTATTGATCTGAGCTCGTCCACCTTAGACATGTCAAGTGCAAGTGAAAAGGTAAAAGGGAATTGTTAAAAGTGAAAGTGGATAAACAAATGGTGCCGCCAACCATTCACGACGACTACCTAATTTTGTGGATCCAATTCAAATCAAGGGAATATTTTGATCTACCCCTCCAATTTTGGGCAATCGACCGGCGCGAGATCAGTGGACGTGAGGATTCGGCAAGGCCCTCTTGGCCTATTGGAGTCTATAAAAACAATGGATTTGTGCTCATTTGGGGTACAATTTTAGAGATACATTGGTTTAGATACGCGTACGTGCAGAAGACCTCTCTTGCACTTTGTGGTTTCAAGCCTATTGTAGGAGCTACTCTGTAGTGTGGATACAGAGGGTAGGCTTCTCAGTGGAGGGCTATGAGCAAGCATAAGAAAATTCCATGTAAAAAACACATGCATGGAAATGGAAAACTGGAATTTAATGTGACTATGAATGATAAGGAGAAATCAAGTGGTCATAATGTGGATCTAATGATGTTTTATGAATGCATTGAAATTCTTCAAGTGAGTGATTTTTATATTTAACTAAATATCTATATTATTGCTTACCAATGCATGTAGTACTAACATCATAATCAAGTATCTGCTATGGAACTAAAAATTCAACATCCTCTTCAAGTAAATGAGGATCATCTAAAATAGGAGTAAGTGGCAAAGTTCATTTAAAGGATTTAAATAAACTAATATGAAAAGAATTATGTATGTTCCAATGGGAAGATATCTCTAATCTAAAAGAATTCTCATTTATTTTTTGACTAATTTGGTCCAAAATAACATGGTTCAAGTTTAACCTTAGCATGTTCTAAAATATTCTTCAAACATATATTAATTATTCATCAACATGCCAAGTGGTTTTCATAAAATTGTTTGGCTATTTGTTTCTTACAAACATTACACATGTAACGTTCTTGACTCTTCTTAATGTGCTCATGAACCTCATGAAGTATAGAAATATGATCTTGTGCAAAAGAATTAGCCATAAGTATATCCGTTTGAGTGCTAGAAATGAGAGTGGCAAGCCTTTTACCATAAACAATTTCATATGGTGCATGTCGAGTAGTGGTATGTGTTGTGTTACTATATGCAAATTGTAGTAAAGGAATTTTTTGATCCCATTTAATTGGATTATCTAAAGAATAGGAATTTAATAAATCTAAAATAGTACTACTCATAGCTTCACTTCATATTATTTTCTAGATGAAATGCAAAGCTAAAGTCTATTTTGGAACCTAAATTTTTAAATAATGCAACCCAAAAGTGATTACAAAAACAAACATCTCACTCTCATAGAATAACGTTTGGAAAACCATAATGTGGAAAAATACATTTAATAGATCACTTAGCAGTTGAAGGTGCAGAAAGAGTCTTTTTACAAGGAATGAAATATGCTTGTTTTATAATCCTATCAACAGCTATCAAAATCATCTCATTATGAGATGAAGTGGTAGGAAGACCACTAATAAAATCCATAGAATTTTGTTCCCATGGTCTATTAGGTATAAGAAGTGGCATTAGTAATCCAAATGGTTTACCATGATGTCGTTTCACTTGTTGACACACAATACAATGGGAAACATACTTTGTAATATCATTTTCCATATCTGGCCAAACAAAGAACTCTTTACATGTAAAGAAGGTACTTTGAATGCCCCTATGGCTCGTATACATTGGATCATGCATCTCTTTCATAAAATTCTTTAAAAACTTGTGTGATTCATAACTTGTGTTGGAAATACAAGAATCCATTATGAAAATTTTAGTAATTCCCTTTAGATGGTGTAGAATTATTGAAAGGAGTCCATGTTTGTGAAAAATACAAATTAGATGAATAAGTAGGAATCATGTCATGAAATGAATGAATATGAATGGCAAAAATATTATTGATTGAAACAATATTTGTTTATGGGGATATGAAGCATTTGAGGGCAGTACGCACAACATTAGCCTTGCATGGTTGATATTGAATTATAGGCTGAAAATTCTGTATGAATGAAGCCCATTCAATGTTCCTTTCGAAAATCAATGGTTGATTCAATAAATGTTCAATAGCTTGATGGTCCCTTTTGATTCGATCTTTAGAACCCATAAGGTAATGTTCCCAAACTTTTAAAGCCTGAACAACATCTAAGAGTTCCTTATCATATGTACTATAATTTGTTTCAGAAGGTTTAAGTTTCCTACTTCCAAATGCAATAGGATGATCATTTTGCATTAATACCGCACCTATACCTAAACCACTAGCATTTGTAACTACATCGAAACGTTCTCCAAAATCTGGTTATTGCAAAACAGGCGGCATGTGAAAGTGCATGTTTGAATTTTCAAGAAGATTATTGTTGTGCTAATCCCCATGCAAATTTTAACTATTTTTTCAATAACAATGTGAGTGGAAGTGCTAAATAAGAAAAACATTTTCCAAGCTTGCTATAAAAACTAGCTAAACATAGAAAAGAGCATATATCATTCAAAGATTGAGGTACAGGTCATTCTTCAATTACTTTAATTTTCTTTAGATCTACATTGATGCCTTGACTAGAAATCACTATCCTAGGAATAGGATATGTATTTTTAATTGTGATCTTATTCAGTGCTCTATAGTCAATGCACATCCTATAAGTCTTGTTCCTCTTCTCCACTAAGAGAAGAAGTGCTCTAAAGGGAGAAGAACTAGGCCTTATAAGTCCTTTGTGGCATAGATCCTTGACTTGAATAGCTATTTCTTTTTTATGTAAAGGTCCATGTCTATAAGGTGCTTTATGGGGAGAGGGAGAGCTTGGAACATGCATCATGCACATTGATCACCTGTTAGGGTTGATGCGGCAGGCAATTATGCTTGTCCTTTGCAAGTCGTCTCGCCCTCCCATGGGGGGCAGAGGCAATGGAGGGAGGTTCTTCCCCTATGGGGGAAGGCATGAATCATTTGGGGGCATTGATTGGAGGCTCCCTGCCTATAGGAGAAGGCATGAAGATGTAGTATTCTTCGCTTGAAGGGTTCTACCCTGATGGGGAAGGCATGAAGCTTCTGGGTTCGCTGGAGTGGGAACCTTCACAAGTCGAAAATACCCATGATACTTTCAACTCCTCTCTTCTGGCGAGTAGAACGCGAGCTCCAGAGGAGTTAGCTAAAACATTGGGCCTAGTATCTGCTCATTTGTAGAAATTGTATCTTCTCGTAATGACTCGTCCCACTTCCTTCAGCAACTTGCTTTATCGATGGGTGATGCTAGCAATAAAGGTAAACAACCTCTACACTCGACTCATGAATGTTATGCTAAGGCTATGGATAAGCAGGTAGGCTCTACTGTAGATGATATGCTTGTTATAGATAGTGGGGAACTCAACAGGTGGCAAAGTCATCTTCTTGACCGTGTCGTTATAGGGCTTTGTCATGGCCCCCGTGCCCCCCTTGACATACTGAAGCACTGGATGCATACCCAATGGGAAAGTAGAGGTATCTTTGCAAAGAATGTTCAATTTCTTCCGAATGGATATCTTTTGTTTTACTTTGATGATGCTAGTAGTGCACTACAAGTGATAATGGAAGGGAACTGTATCATTCGCTCCACCCCGATTTCGTTCTTTAGATGGTTCTCGGGGTTCAATCCTTAGGGGCCTTAACCAACTAAGGTGCCAGTCTCGGTTGACCTGCCACACATGCCGACTAAATTTTTCCCGTGGATTGAAAATCTTTGTGCTTTGTTGGGTAAGGTTCTACGTCAAACGTCCCGTAGTAATTTCAATCCGAGATGGGATCCTCAAGTTTTGGTGGAGCTAGACATAAGAAAACCGGTTAAAACGACTCTCAAAATAACTAATTCTGAGGGTATCTACTTGCATGAACAAAAAGTGGTCTACAGGAGCCTACCTAATGTGTGTTTTAAATGCTTCAGACAGGATCACTCGGTTCGGGATTGTCCCGTGTTGTCGAAAAATAAATCTGCTAATTCTTCCCCTAGCCCCCCTACTCAGGCACACCTCAGGCCAGGTTCAGGAGGTATGACCCGTAAACCTCAACAAATAAGAATCCATAAAAAGAAATCAAATCAATGGTCTAACCAATTTGACACTCTTCTGGAAGAGGTCTCTAACCCTCTAGCTATCTTGGATCTAAGGTAAACTCTATCCCACCTCATAATTCTAATTCTAAATAGTTGCAAGATCCTTTAATTGGTAATGATGCTGCAAATATGGTCCCAAATGTTAAGGATAAAGAGGAGTGGACCATTGTTTAGAATAGGTGGAAAGCGTAGTGTGCTCGACACCCTCATTTCTCTGAATCCAAAAAGGAGGACTTGAAGTCTAATCTGCATTCTCATGACATGGTCAGGTTCTCGATGGAACAGAATAATCAAGACTCGGTGGAGATAGAGGACTTGCAAATCAAAGGTGTGGAGGAATCAGATTTAGGCTTGCTACAAAAGGAAAATATTTCTCCCCTAAATCAAGTTATTAATAACTCCTCTATTAAGGATGGAAGTAAGAAGGCCAAAAGAAAAACTCTTTTGCGAAACTCTGTAGCATTAAGCTAAACCTCTAAAAAAATTAAGAAATGATTTGGTGTTGTATGATTTCTATGCTTTATTTTATCATGATGTCTAGTCTGAACTTGCTATCCTTCAATGTTAAAGGGTTGTGAGACCCTATTAGAGGTTAGTGCATTGCCAAATGGATGGCTGATCTATCTTTGAAAATGGATTCCATTTGCCTTCAAGAAGTTAAGCTGTTGGGGGAGAAGCTTAAATTACACTTAAAGTTGGTCTCTTCTAAGCATGAGTGGTTCTACACCAATCATGCTCTGGGTAGAGGGTGCCACGATAGGCATCATGCATAGTTTGTCCCCTTGTCTTGAAGATGTTCTTGTTAGGCCCTCCAACCAGTGGGTGGGTATCATCCTCGCCAAGCTTTATGAGTGTACTATAGTTAGTGTCTATGCTGCTAACTCTCTGATTAGCAGATCCTCCTGTTGGGAAGAAGTCTGTAGTCTTAAGGGGCCTATCATGCTTGCTAGAGACTTCAATATGGTATCCAACCTCTATGATAGGCTCAAAAAGAAAGGCTCCACTAATCAAGGGTAGGAGCTTAGTGCTTGGATTAGGCATGTGACCTGCCATGATCTTTTTGACTTGTCTTTCCACACTAGGTTCACTTGTTCTAACAAGCAGAAGGGAATCTCCCTCATTGAGGCTAGGCTTGAGATGTTTTATATTAGCACTCCATACCATGAGCAATTCGCGATTACTAAAGTGTCGGTTGATCCCTCTATTTGTATTTTGGATAACAAACCTTTATTGATCTCTCTCAAAGTTGTGTGCCCTACGTTTAAAGCCGGTTGGCCTCACATTGATTCCACTTTACTTTGGATCCCTTGTGTTGTTGAAAAAACTAAAGATATCTTTAGAAACCATTTTAGTTCCTAGTCTAGCCCTTCTATTGCTTGGGCTAAAGGTGTCAAAAATACCCAAATCTTCTTTAGACACTTTAAAAAACTCAAAATTGATCTTAGAGCTCCCAGAAGACTTGACATCTCTAGAGAAATTGATAGGCTTCTTTCCTCTCAAGAACCCAATAAGATGGACCAAATTTTATACCTTCAGGAGAGATTAAAGTATGAGGAGTACCTTGTGGTTAGTTAGATTCTCTCTGCATCAAGAGAATTTTGGGCGGGGAAAGTGGATAGACCTTGTGATAGTATGTTTTCTTTGCTCAAAAAGAAGAAGATTAAAGAATTCATCCCTTTGCTTATGAAAAAATCTAGTGGGTTTGCTCTCAATACTGAGGAGAACCTGTCGGAGGCCACTGCCTTCTTTACAGATGTTTTCTCTAGCTCTCCCAAGTGGGGGGAGGATATCCCTAGAGCCAAGGATTTTATTTTGCTTAAAAGGAAATAAAATATTCCTACCAGCTTGGCTGCCATGTTGGACGTGCCCTCACTACCGGTGAGGTTAAAGAAACCATCTGTAAACCGAAACCTTGCAAGTCTCCAGATCTTGATGGCTTATCTAATGAAATTTTCATGCTCTTGGTGACTTCCTAACTCCCTTCATTCTCTTGATTGGGAAAGAATCAGATAGCAAAGGCACTCTTCCTATTAAGATCAATACTGGCATTATAAAATTGATTCATAAAAGGGGACCTAAGGAAAACCTTAACAATTGGAGGCCCATTACCTGCCTCAACACTATCTACAAGATCTTTTCTTCTTCTTTAGCTTGTCGCCTTAGCCCTTTCATGAGGGAAATCATCCTCCCTTAGCAGAAAGGCTTCATCAGGGGAAGATACCTTCTTGATGCTATTATAGCGCTTTCGGAAGGTTTTGATCATGCTATGGAAACCAGCCAACCTTATTATTTCTTCAAGATAGATTTTGATAAAACCTATGATGGGGTGTCCTGCAATCCCTTCATGATGTTGGTGCTAGTAAAAGATTCATCAGGGCTATCAACACCCTCTTTGGGAATGGCTACTCTAGGGTCTCAATGAATGGGGTGCTATCTGAACATATTAAGCTTAGGAGATCTATAAGGCAGGGATGCCCCCTAGTCCCCCTCCTATTTGCTATAGCGAGTGACTCCTTAGGTTGGCTGATTCAGGATGCCTTGAACAATAACCTCATAAAAGGGATTGACACTCCCAACTCTGATAGGAAACTTTTCTTGCAAGCTTTTGCTAATGATACTAATCTGGTTACGAGAGCTAATGACAATTTGACTAAACATGTCCTAGATTGCCTCCACACTTTCTGTCTAGCTAGTGCGTCCCATATCAATCACTTCAAAATGGCTTTTAGGGCTTCTAACAACCTCAACCCCAACTGTGTCACCACCCTTGGGTGGGATATTCTTAAGGATGGTGAAATCTTTAGGCTTTTAGGTATTCCTATGGGTTTTCAGGTTTCTTTCAACCAAAGATGGGATTGGATAATTCAAACTCAAAAACAAATTGCTATATTGGTTTGCCTGTCAACCCACCCTCTTTCATCAGATATTTTTTTTGAATCATTACCTTTTGCCTTCCCTCACATACTTTGTGGCCTGCTAGTGCCCCAATAAGAAACATTTTAACCAGGTCATAGGCCTGGCTAGAAGGTTCCTGTGGGGGGTAACCTCCATCACACTAAAATCCCTAAAGTCTCTTGGGAGACGTGGCTTTTGCCCAAAAAGGAGGGAGGTTTGGGCATCCTATGTCCTAAGAAGATGGTTGTCAAGTGGATTATGACATCCATAGAGAACAATGAGATTTGGGCCTACCTGATTAAAATGAGAATAGGGGATTTCTATCTCTCTGATTATAAAACTTGGAAAAATCACAATTTATGGGACCTCATTGTTTCCCCCCAGATCTTCACTCCTATTGGCAGCACCCTAACCTGTAGAATGTGGAATGCTTGGTTCTATCTTTAAAAATGTTGTTATCCTAACCCCAAAGTTTTTCAGTGTGCTGACTTTTTCTTATAGGAAAGCATCTAGATAGGCTAGCTCTCTCTTTGGTGGAATGGTAGCTTGGTTATTAAGGAGCACAAATGTGCTAATAAGGGCTTTGAAAGATGTACTGATATAACTCATGCTCAAGGCCCTTTCCCTGATTTTCTAGCCTCTGTCTTTCCTGTCTTAACTCTTGGTTGTGTGCAGGTTCTGTTGAAGCATCATGGCATGATAGAGGCTTGTCTCCACGCTTGTCCTGGGAGGAATTCTGTGAAGCTAGTGGATATTGCTAACGACTTGCTCTTCCAATTCAAAAGGAAAAGAGGCTCTATCACCAAGATCTTGCCTAGACTAAACAACAAATGAGACAGCAACTAGAGCCCTAACTAGTGGAGAGATAGATTCCTTTGTAACTGGCATCTTCTTATTAACATTAAACCCTCCTGCCTTATTTGGTTGATCATGCTCAACAGTGTATGGACAGGTGCCAAGGCCATGATATTTGGTATTAGTGATGGTAGTTGTGTGTTCTGTGGCACTGTGGAAGATATCCCATAATTATTTTCCAACTTCCAAGATGCTCAATTTTTCTGGAAATACTTGAAACCTTATTGTTCAAAAAAAGATTTTGATCTCTACTGGCAAGATGCTCTCCTTGGAAGCTACAACAGGTTTGAATTCCTACTCTGGAACCTGTGGAGGGTACCTTATGGGCCATCAGGAAATCCAAAAATAATGCAGACTTCAATGGAAAGCTGCATGCCAACAATCTGCATCTACTAAGAGAAATAGCTGCTCTCGGTGAAAGAAGTGTAACGGTCATTGATGATGCTCCTGATAGTTTCTTTTTCCTTTCCAAACACTTGGCTTGTAATCCCCCCTCCAAATGGAGAGATTCTCTGATGAAGCTATACTTTTGTCCTAGATTTGAGATAAATGATCTTCTATATATTCCCTTCGAGCTCTTATTCTTTGAGCCTTCTGACTGAATCAAGTTTGACATGGCCCTCTGTGCTCAGGCCTATACTCTGTACTCTTGCTGATTTTGAGCCCTTGTTAGGGTGTGGGGTATCTTGCCCTATGTATAGTCATACTTATCATCACTAATTAAACCTTCATGTTCTCTCAAGAAAAAAGGGTGCTTTATGGGGAGGAGAACTACTAAGAATTAATTTTATACTATGGTCAAGAGATCCCCTAGAAGGTGATATTTTAGAAGGAAAATCATCCATAAAGCAATCCTGATGGGAAGCCATAAATGATTTATGTGCATTACGAAGTGTATTTGTATAATCAACTATGTTATTGACAAAAAAAAATACTTTCATTGTAGCCATTCCTAAATGCACATTCTACTTGAGTATGACTAATTAATGGAAATGGTTAGAAGTCATGCATTGCAAACAACGAAATATCTTGATTATTAAACATAAAATTCATTATGTGTGTATGATAATCAATGCATGGATTATAATGATTACGTAAATGCATACCAAGTATATCATCATAGGACTGTAAAGGAGCAATTAGGAATGTTCATTCATACACATATGAACCGATACAAATCTAAACATTATCCACTTCACTTGTAATATTATATCTATTTCCCTTGAATGGAGCCTTAACTTTGTACATAGAAGGAAGGGGGTTTAATTGGAGATCTTTCATCAGTATATAAGAAATAAAATCATGAGAACTACAATCATCATGTGAAATATTAACAACTTTACCATTAATAGTACCTTGCATGCAAAGTAAAGAATGGATAAAAAATTTATTACTAAAGGTATTTAGATCCTTTTCCAATTGCTTCTTTAGTCCAATAAGGCTGAGTGTCTTCATGAACTACCTCCATGTAGTGTGCTTGAGCTTTGATAGGTTTCACTAGTTTGCAACCTATAATTGTCTATAGTATAACCAAATTTACCACAATGCTAGCAAGTGATATGAGGCCTCTTTTGTTGAGCATCCATCATTGTAGTATGAAGAGCTGGAGGTTCTACTGAGAAATTGTATTGCAAAGGGTGCTGAAAAGTAATGAAGACACGCTTGAAAGGAAAATTGGACTTGATGGGTGGTTGTTATTAACCCGTTTGTTGTAAGGAAATGGACTTTGTGATGGATTGAAACTAATTCAGAGCATCATGTGCAAAAGAGATAGTTTCATAGAGTGTCGTAGGACATAGTGTATTGAGGTTATCTTGGGTTCTCATTTCCAAACCATCTTTATACTTTTGTTGCAAGGTATCTTCAAGAATCATTCAAGTGAACAAATAAGTAGTAATCGTTGCCAAAAGCGTTCAATGTAGGTACACATAGTATCTCTATCTTTCCATCCAAAAATTTTCTAAGATCAATGAGCATGTAAGTGGAACTAGGGAGGAAGGAAGGACTCCTTGATCTTTTCTTGAAACGTGATCCATTTCGTGGGTTGGTTTGTGCTATGCCACAAAACATTCCACCATAACTAGGCTTTATCCACCAAATAATTAGTAACAAATTTTAATTTTTCAATTTCAAAATATGATTCATCAGAGTAAAAGTCATCAAATTGGGATACAAATTGGCCATCCTTTTGCCCATGGAATCAAGAGAATTGGAAATTTTGGCACTAATCTTCAAATATGTGCCTTCTTCTTGAGCAGTGATAATAGCCTTCACTACCCTAACTAGGTTATTGTCATCACTTTGCATTTGTTGGAGTTCAGCATCATGTTCTTTTATCTCATTTTGAAAACCTTGGAGTTCGTGCCACAAAAGTTCCAACTATTGCTCAAGTGGTATCCCAAGTAGGGATGATTTACCAAACTCCTCATTAGTATGGGTAGGATCCATGTCCTTATATAGAACCAAAACCCATTCCTCGATCAGACGAGTATAAATGAATCAAAATGGATGCTAACTCACAAAACAATTTTATGGATCACGAAAAGACTCAACAAGTACACCTTCATAGACGTGTGGAGGCCGTGATCTCACTATTGATTGAATCTTATAGATGTAGATACATAGACATAGTATAGTAACAAGATCTCATAAAAGCATACATAGAATAGAGAGAGACAAGAGATTAAACACAAGATTGGGTACAATCTCGCCCCACATATTCTGATGGATGAATCTATTAAAGTATGTGTATTTATTGGTTTTTTTTCATTGTCTTGGATAGAAGATACATGAGGGTGGTCATTCAAAAATCGTGCATTTACAAAAAATGTGCTTTATTTACAAACTGTCACTTTCTAAGCCATGATGCTTCACTTGCTAAATCAAAACACAATCAAATTAAAAACCTCATGGCATTAAAATCCATTTAACATTCTATTATTCCATAAAGTATAACACATAATCTTGTTGATCCTTAAGGTTGCTTAAGTTATCCTCATGAGGGATGGACACATGTCAATAACCAAAGGTAAACGATATTAGCTTGTAAATATAATAGTACAAATATTCATAAGTTAAATGAAACTATTGACAGTAATATTGCTTTATAGAATCATGTATCTCACGCTCAACTTGATGCTTATGACCAACAAATGATTAATGAAATATCATAGAAATATGACGAAAGTGAAGATGTTCCCATTGTTCAATTTGAAGAAGTTAAAGCTCTATCATAGGATTGCTTTGGAAATTCTTGATTCACGATCTTTTATAGTTACTTGTACATTGCGTAACATGTGCATTAGGTTGGAGATATAGTTTATATACTTAGAATCAAGTATCCCTTATCATTCTTCATTTCTTCTAGCATAGTTTAGTTGTCCATATCGGCGTTTAGTTAGAGATACTTACCATAAGTCTCCATCTGAAAGGTCGAATGGCCACTCTACACTTTTCTACAGGTTCTTTAATAACACTTACAATGGCTTGGTGACCCAAAGGTTGTATGTTCGGCCACATTTGTAAAACCTAGAAAATTTGTGTTCAAGATCTATGTGTATTGTGTTGTTTTTATGTATTCAAAAGGTTTGTGTAGAGTTCCATGCGCATTCCCTAGAGTTCTGTGAGAACACCAACTGCACAATTGTGAAAGTTCTATGTTGCCTTAGAGCCTGAAATATGTTTTCTTTTTCTCTAACTGCTGGGACCTTGTCCCCCGTACATATTGTTACTTTCTATTGAAGAATCACTCACAAATTTGACATACATGAAGACAAGAAAGATAAAGAAAGCAGAATCAAAGAAAATCAAAAGCCTTAGTGGAGGGACGAATCCACGAGCGTTATGTACAGCGTAGAATCCTCCAGGATCAGAGTTTGATAGAGTCCGTTACACCAGATCAAAACTGTATATAAAGAGAGAACGTGCTAGCAAGAAAGTGCAGTGTGTACAGAAGAAGAGAGAAGTGCGCGTAGTGTGAAGTGAACGCATATAGAAGTCAAGAATAGATTTAGAAGATACCAGAGATCACGTATGTAAAGAAGATGCCAGAGATCGCGTATGTAAAGATGAATAACAGAAACCTGAAATGTCAGGTATTCATCTGAGAGAGATGGTAGAAGAAACTACTTAGTATAGGAGAGTTTCTATAGCTTGAGCAAGAAGAGGTCAAGCTGTTGTACACGTCTTCTCTAATAGAAAACACATGTTCATGTGAAAGTTTGCGTGCATTGTTCGTATGTGAAGAAACCTGAGTATTTCTATGTTACGATATAAAATTAGTTAACAGTTAACGTTTTCTTGGTAAACGTATTTTTCGGTCAGTTATAGTTTTTCAGTAAACGAGTTTTTTCGGTAGAAGAACAAAGTATATCTCGTAGAATAATGTGAAGTTTTGTATGAGAGATAGCTCATCTTGTAGCTCTACTATAAACTGATCAGGGATTTCGGTGGAAAAGATATGTACACACAGTACAAAGCCTGACCGGAAAGAGGCACTCTGAACTAGTGAAGTTTTTTCTTAAACTTCAGAAAGAGTTCATTCAGTGAAGGAAGTTCACGCATCACTTCCTTACTTCATGTATGTTCACTTGAAGTAATTACAAACGAATTTGAAGTTCATTCCGGTAGGATTCCGGTACGATTACGGTGACATTCCAGTAACAGTCTGGTGAAGTTTCGGTGAAAGTTCAGTAAATAGTCTTATATATTTGAGTAATAGAAATTGTGTTAAGCTACTGTTGATTATAGAGGTGTTCTAAATCATTCTAGCTTAATTCTTCTTTGGCGCAGCGATTTCCGCATGCTCGATAAGGTTTGAGCTTTGCTGCGTCGACAAGAAGTGGTATCAGAGCTTAATACCATCAGTGGTATGAAGAGGTGATACCACATCATCAGTGGTATCAGAGCCAGGCATATCTAATCAGAGCTGGTTAGATCCAAGAGCCATAATCACTATCAAAGCCAGGTTAACCACACAAGTGGTTCCAAAAAACGAGAAAGATTCTGAAGAGCAGAAAGATTCTCAAGGAGCAAACGAAAGCGAAGATACAAGAGAAGTCGAAGAACTTTCATAAGGAAAGGAGAACGCTGAAAAGATCAACAGCAAACAATATCAAGAAGTATTCCGAAGTCATCCTCAAGAGTAAAAGTCGGTAAAAGGTAAAACCTTTTAACATTGTACTCACCGGAAGAAGAAGATTATGGAAGATCACGTTACCATTGACAAACTGGACAGAGATAATTATCCTGCATGGGTAATGCGCATGGAAGCCTTACTTATGAGTAAGGACTTAATGATGTATGTGACCGGAGAAGAAAAGAAGCCGACCTTTGAAGATGATAGTCAACCGGAAAAAGAAGAATTAGAAGCCTTGAAGCTATGGCAGAAGAAAGATGCAACGGCAAGAACTTACATTTATAATACCATTACAGATCATCTACTACCGCACATTAGAGGTCTGGAGAAAGCGGAGGACATATGGAGTGCGTTAGAAGATCATTTCCAAAATACAATGAAAGCTAGGAAGGCTAGCTTATGGTCTGAATTCATCACGTTCAAAAAGAAGTCGAATCAAAGCATTAGTGACTACGTCACTAAAATGAAGGATCTAGCAGATAGTCTTGGATCCATAAATGAAGATGTCTAAGATCACAGATTGATAGCACAAGTGCTCACAGGTTTGAGAGGAGATGAAAGGTGGAAACCTATCGTACTCTCAACTGAACTTTCTTTAAATCATTTTGTACCAGATTTAAACCAGTTGCTTTGTTTGATGCTCACATATGAGCAAGACCTGAAAGGAGATGGAGATAAAGGACAAAGTTTAGCAATGTACATGAAGAACAAGAAGAAAGACAAAGGAAAGACAAAAGACGAAGAAGAGTCGAGTTCTCAGGCCTATTATGCAAGAGGTAAAGGCACTGGCAGAGGAAGAGCATGAGGTTTTGGAAGAGGAAGAGGTAGCCAGAATACCAACAAGAAGGCTTGCTAGATTTGTGGATTAAGTAATCATCTGGCTCATGATTGTTGGCACAATCAACAAGGATCAAATTAGAATCAGAACAATAATAGCAGAGCAGAGGTGGAAGATATCAGAATAATCTTCAAAGAGGAAGACAAAGCCAAAGAGGAGGCTATGGTAGAGGTGGAGCAAGAAGTTGGGGACAGAACCAATCCTATAACACCACCTACAACAACTACGCAAATGACACACAGAATGAAAGTCATACATCATTGATGATGAACTCAATCAGCACATCAGATAACAAAGATCTAAAGGTATTTTACATTGACTCTAGATGTTCTAATCATTTATCAAGAAACATCGAATTGATGTCAGAACTAGAAAAGGGTAGTTCTAGTCACACTATTCAAACAGGTGACAATACGAGACATAGCGTACATTCAATCGGAAAGGTGAAGTGCAAGAATGGAGCAGATTTGCTAACCAATGTATTGTATGTTCCAACAATACCGAAAAATTTGATTAGTGTGGGACAGATAGTTGAGAAAGGTTTTCAGGTCAGATTTACAAATGAAGGAGTATTTGTAGAAGATCCCGAGAATGGATATAATCAGATCATCTGTGGTAAGAAAGAAGGAAGACTCTTTACTTTAAGAGTACAAGGGAACATTGGCCAAGCATTGCTCACACATGGTGAAAAGGTGATTACAGAATTTGATCTCTGGCATAAGATATTAGGTCATTTTAATGAAAGAGGAATTAAAGCTATGATTGCAAATCAGTTTGTACTGGGATTACCGAACGTACAGAACCAACATATGATACATAAGTGCGAAGCATGTCAAATGGGAAAAGCCCACAGGTTACCTTTCTAGAAGAAAGGATTTAAACATGATGGAGTACTCGAACTCATTCATACAGACGTATGGGGTCCAACAAAGGAAGGATCAATCAGCAGCTCAAGGTATTATGTTTTATTCATTGATGATGCTACAAGATGGATAACGTTATATGTTTTGAAGGAAAGATCAGAAGTGTTTGAAACTTTCAAGCATTTTCATGCATATGCTGAAAGACTCACAGGTCGAAAGCTTAAGACACTGAGGTCTGATGGAGGGGGAGAATACTTCTCCCGAGAGTTCAATGATTATCTTTGGAACGCAGGTATTAAGAGAGAAGTAACCTGCAGGTATACACCACAACAAAATGGAGTAGCAGAAAGAAGGAACCGAGTTCTAGTCGAGTTTGCATGAGCTATGCTAAACGAAAAGGATTGTCCAAATTATCTTTGGGTTGAAGCTGTAAATATAGCTACATACTTGGTAAACAGATTACCATGTACAACATTAGATGGAATGACCCCCTATGAAGCTTGGTGGGGAAAGAAGCCAACACTTGATCATTGTAAAGTGTTTGGATCGGTTGCTTACGCTTATGTACTGATACAATTAAGACATAAGCTTGAACCAAAAGCAGAGAAATATGTGTTCGTCGGATATGATGAAAAGCATATGGGTTACAGGTTATGGAGTCCTCTAACCAAACAATTTATTGTTTCCAGAGATGTTACATTTGATGAACAGAAAAGTTGGTATGCAGATCAAGGTCACACGACTGAAGAATTTGAAGAAGAGGTAAGAAGAAAAGAGAAAGGAAAATCAATTGTGCAGGTAAATAGAGATGAAGATCATATGCAGGCAAGTACGTCCTGGATTAGAACAGGCATAAGAAATGAAGATGAAGAAGTGTACTCAGACACTTATGAAGAATGTGAACCAAGAAGGTCAAGCAGAACAAGAAGACAACCAGAGAGGTATTCTTATGATACTTCGTACATAACTCAGAAAGATTATGCATACATGGTCAAAGATGATGAAGAACCGCAGAGCTATGATGAAGCTAAAGGCAAGAAGCAATGGAAAGAAGCAATGGAAGAAGAGTTCAGCGCACTGGAGGAGAACAAGACATGGGAGCTTGTTCCGAAACCAAATGGTAAGAAAATAATTGGAAATAAATGGGTTTTCAAAGTTAAGAAATTTGCAGATGGAAGGATAGCCAGATACAAAGCAAGACTGGCTATCAAAGGCTATGCTCAGACGCATGGCATAGATTACGATGAGACGTTTAGTCCGGTGGCAAAGATGTCAACCATAAGGACAGTAATTGCTATAGCAGCATCGAAAGGATGGAAGCTAAGTCAGCTAGACATAAAGAATGCATTTCTGAATGGATACATTTCAGATGAAGTGTACATGGAACAACCTGAAGGTTTTGTAAGTTCTAGAGATCCAAATTTTGTTTGCAGATTAAAGAAAGCTCTCTATGGATTGAAGCAAGCTCCAAGAGCTTGGAATTACAGACTTGTGAAGTATCTCAATGAACTTGGATACCAAAGTTCGAAGGCAGATGCAAGTCTACTCATCAAGAGAACATAAGAAGGTATGATCTACATTTGTATTTATGTAGATGACATAATAATCATAGGAACCTCATATGAAGGAATTAGAGAAGTAAAGAGACTGCTTGAAAAGTAGTTCAAGATCAGTGACCTAGGAAAGTTATCATACTTTCTAGGAATGGAAATCACATACACAAATCATGGTGTATATGTCTCGCAAGAAAGGTATCTCCCAAACTTACTAAAAAAGTTTAATATGGAGAATTGCAGAGAAGCTTCAACACCGCTTGAAGTCAACCATAAACTCAGCAAATACAGTGGTGCAGAGTTTAAAGATATAAGGAAGTATCAGTCGTTAGTAGGAAGCTTAATTTATGCTACGCTAACGAGACCGGATCTTAGTTATGCAATGGGAGTTCTCTCATAGTTCATGCATTGTCCGACAGATCAACATTGGGTTGCAGGACAAAGAGTTCTTAGATACATCAAAAGAACTATAAAGAAAGGATTATACTATCCTTTTACGTCAGATATAAAGCTTAGAGAATACAGTGACTCAGACTGGGCAGGAAGTCAAGATGACAGAAGATCAACACACTGGTATATGATATACCTAGGAGATAAGCTAGTGAGCTGGTGTTCGAAGAAACAACACACAGTGGCGTTATCGTCAACAGAAGCAGAATATAAAGGACTTGTAGAAGCAGCTAAAGAAGTGATATGGATGCAGACCTTGTTCAAAAGCATGGGCATTGATCAAGGTATACCTATCATACATGGAGATAATATGAGCTCATTGTATCTTGCAGCAAACCCAGTATTTCATGCAAGAACAAAGCACATAGAGATTCAGTATCATTTCTTGAGGGAAAAGGTAATGGAGAAGGAGATAGAAATTGTATACACTCCGACAAAAGATCAGATTGTAGACATACTGACAAAGAGCTTGGATGGAACAAAGACAAGCAGATTCAAAGAAATGGCAGGTATAAAAGAAAGAAGAATATTTGAAAGACACGAAGAGTCAAATTAGTGATTGAGGGGGAGCTGTTGAAGAATCACTCACGAATTTGACATACATGAAGACAAGAAAGATAAAGAAAGCAGAATCAAAGAAAATCAAAAGCCTTAGTGGAGGGACAAATCCACGACCGTTATGTACAGCACAGAATCCTCGAGGATCAGAGTTTGATAGAGTCAGTTACACCAGATCAAAACTGTATATAAAGAGAGAACGTGGTAGCAAGAAAGTGCGGTGTGTACAGAAGAAGAGAGAAGTGCGCGTAGTGCGAAGTGAACGCATATAGACGTCAGGAATAGATTTAGAAGATGCCAGAGATCGCGTATGTAAAGAAGATGCCAGAGATCGCACATGTAAAGATGAATAACGGAAACCTGAAATGTCAGGTATTCATTTGAGAGAGATGGTAGAAGAAACTACTCAGTATAGGAGAGTTTCTATAGCTTGAGCAAGAAGAGTCCAAGCTGTTGTACACGTCTTCTCTAATAGAAAACACATGTTCATGTGGAAGCTTGCGTGCATTGTTCATATGTGAAGAAACCTGAGTATTTCTATGTTACGATATAAAATTAGTTAACAGTTAATGTTTTCTCGGTAAACGTATTTTTCGGTCAGTTACAGTTTTTCAGTAAACGAGTTTTTTCGGTAGAAGAACGAAGTATATCTCGCAGAATAATGCGAAGTTTTGTATGAGAGATAGCTCATCTTGTAGCTAGACGTCTCTACTATAAACTGATCAAGGATTTCGGTGGAAAAGATATGTACACACAGTACAAAGCCTGACCGGAAAGAGGCACTCTGAACTAGTGAAGTTTTTTCTTAAACTTCAAAAAGAGTTCATTCAGTGAAGGAAGTTCACACATCACTTCCTTACTTCATGTATGTTCACTTGAAGTAATTACAAACGAATTTGAAGTTCATTCCGGTACGATTACGGTGACGTTCCAGTAACAGTCCGGTGAAGTTTCGGTGGAAGTTCAGTAAATAGTCTTATATATTTGAGTAATAGAAATTGTGTTAAGCTACTGTTGTTTATAGAGGTGTTCTAAACCACTCTAGCTTAATTCTTCTTTAGCGCGGCGATTTCCGCATGCTCGATAAGATTTGAGCTTTGCTGCGTCGACAAGAAGTGGTATCAGAGCTTAATACCATTTGTGGTATAAAGAGGTGATACCACATCATCACTTTCCTTCATTCATATAATTTCTCTATTCATTCTATTTGACTCCAAGAAAAAAAATCCTATCTGTTGTCCTCTGTTCTGCCCTTTTCTTTTTCATTCGACCTATCATAGGCGTGGTTTAGCGGATGTGCCTTGTACTCCTAGATAGATGGCCAGGGTTCAAGTCTCGCCTAGAGTTGGATGCCTTAGAGTTCCCACGATGGGTGCCTCTATCTTATAAGGTCGGGTGTGTGTCTTTCCAATTCATTGTACTCTCAAAAAAAAAAATATTGTATGAAAAAAGTAAGATATACAAGGTTCAAACGTCACACCGATGTTGATTTTTGATGGTAGTATTGCATTTTTTTAGTGTTTTTGAACGTAAAATAAAGCTGACGGTTTTTATTACCCTTCAGCAAATGAACTAAAATGATTATATACATGTATGAAGCTGTATTAACCTGTAAAATTCAAGGGCAGCTGCCCATCGAAATACAGCACTAGGTCACACTATCAGAGAACTGTGAACATTATCAGAGCTGTGGAGTGAACATGCGAAATACAGCACTAGGTCAGACTATCAGAGAACTGTGAACATTATCAGAGCTGTGGAGTGAACATGCGTGATGCGTGTGTAAGAAACATTTTTTGTGTCGAACACGGTCAGGGCGATCATTGTGGCAACGCGGCCTGGGCCATTATTTCATCGTCGACAAAACAAAGAAGTAAAAAGGGATTATTCGTGATAAAATGACGGTGAGCAATGCCGGCCCCAAGGGTTAGGACATGCTTGACATCATGACTCCTGAGGAATCAAACAACCCAAAAACAAAAAAGCAAAAGGGAACAGATAATAGTGGCAAGTTGCTTTTTACCTGAAGAGGGGGGGGTGTATTTACTTTATCTCATGTTCGAGACTTAAGGAGAAAGAAAGAATCTGCAGAAACTTTCTATGCACTGGACCCCAATAGGAAGGGGATTCCCAAAATCAAATGGGAAACTTGCATTAGCTTGAAAGACTCGGGAGGCTTGGGCATTTAGGATAACGTTGGGTTGGCTGACAAGTTGGTGGCAAAGTGGTTTATCAAGGCTTGGAGCAATAATGAATCCTCTTGGGCTAAATTGATCTTCAAAAACATGAAAGAACTTACCTTAGTTGACCATCTTGGTTGGAAGGAGATGGGCATCCTCACGCTTTTGTTCTCCCCCCTCCCGGTGTCCCCTAAAGGCTCTAGCCTCATGTGTTCGTTATGGAAGAGTTGGGACAGGGCCAAACAATTCATCAGAATCAGGGATGAGCAGGAGTGGGCAGTCGGAATAAGAAAAAATGACTCTATCTGGTTCCCGATCAGTGGCATTAGGGGGGTGGAACCCTGGAACCTCCAAATTGCTAAGCGGTTATGGAACAAGGGGTTCACAGAGTGGAAACAGCTCTCGAAACAAGAGACTAGCTAGTGGATCAAGTTCGAAGACTTAGACCCGAGATATAAAGTTACCCTCGAGGAATGGGCTCTTCTTCAAGGCAGGTGCTTAGCATGGGACCGCTCAAATACCTGCATTCTCTGCAGATAGGATCTTCCTTGCCTGGAGGGGCTGAAATGGAGCAATGGCAAGAAACTATTGAGAATCCCCAACTTCAAAGAGAACTTAGATGTTCATCACACCCTTAACATGATGTGGTGGCTTTCTTGGACCAAACTTTGATGGGAATTAAAGTTCATGTCTATTTGGCACCCCCTAATTGAGATAAAAAAGTCCATTCTCATGTGGCAGATCTTGCATAAAGGTATCTAGTCTAATGCAAGGGCTAACAAAATTTGTGGGGTTCTACCATGATGCAAGCGTTACCATCGATGCATCGAAGATTTGGTTCACCTTTTCTTCGATTGCCCCCAGTCGAGTGCTATCTCGCATCACGTGACACGGGTTTTGAGACTCATGAACCAATTCAATTGGCAATAGGCGTTGTTGGGTGAGGCAGTTGGCTGCTCATCAAGGGTATGGAATGCCATCAGGGGTGACACTCTTTGGAAGATTTGGAGGGAGCGATGTGCTATCAACTTTGGCCAAACTCCAAAGGAATGGTCGATTGAGAAATTTTTGTTTCTTCTAGGTAAAAATATCTCACAGATAAGAGATCTCCACCATTTAGGCACCACTGTATTTATCTCCTCGAAGACAACAAGCTGAAAGCCAAATGGGTCCCACATGAGGGAGATGATAGGTTTATCCTCCTCATTTGTAATGCCTTCTAGCTTACCGAACTTGTCCCCCCCATTGTGGGATTTGGGGGGTCCCATGAGCACTAGTTCCATTCACTTGTAACTTTTTTCCTTTATTTTAATTAAAGTCCGGAGAATAGGCCAAAGCCGAACTTTCTTTTATTAAAAAAAAATTAAATTAATCAATGGAAGATTAAATTGATGTACAGGGCATGTCCTCAATTAACACAAGAATTATGCAGACTGGAACGGATTTATATGCTATATATTCTTCATGCAAACTGGAACTGACGTATAAAACCCGCATAAAAGTATATCAGAGTGCCTCTCCCCTCCTCAAAGGTTTTGTAACATTCTTCCTTATATTTAATACGATTCGCTGTCACCACAATTCAGAGAGTAGATACAATGGAATTTGGAGATAAAGAGTGCGCATGTACCAGGAAAATTCACAAGGTCTACATGAAAATACATTAAAGAAAAAATCGAATATGAGCCCAAGAACGTACTCGCGGTGAGAGTGGGCATTGAAGTCTGCATGCAAAACCCTAGGGTTTTGGGCCGCTAAGCGCTCTTCTCCTCCCCTCTTCGTGAGGGGGGCCGCCCTGTGCTCTTCTCCTCCCCTCGTCGTGAGGGGGGGTTCTGCTCTTCTCCTCCCCCTCGCCGTGTGAGGAGTCGCTGCCTTTGTTCCTCGTCATGGCCCTGCATGAAGCTCTTCGAGATGGTTTACCTGGTTCGAGGTCGGTGTTTAATCCTGTGTTCGATTGCAGTACAAGTTCTCCCCGTCCTGTTGAGGCTTTGTCGAATGCTGCGAAAGTTACTGATGCTCTTCCTGGAGGTAACCCTAACGATCGTGCTTCTTATGCCAATGTGGCTCAGAGGCATAGGCACGATTACTACTCGGTGTTTGCTAATCAGGAGTTGTCAGGTATGTATTTCCCTCCTTCTACTAGTAATGAAGTCAATGTTAAAGGAAAGGCTCCTCAAGTTTACAAGGTAGCCAACCCTACTCCTGTAGTAGATAAGGAGCAGTCTATAAACCTTGAAAGTGAAGTGTTAGATAAGGATTACTGCACTCTCATTATTGAGAGTTCTGCGCTCAACAGTTGGAATATTCATCTTGAAGACAAAGTGGTGATTGCTCACTGCCACGGGCCTCGTCCTGCTCAAGATCTCCTTAAGAATTGGATGAAAGTGAACTGGGAAAGTAGGGGATTATATGCCAGGCATGTGCAATACCTCCCTAACAACTTTTTTCTTTTCTTCTTTGAAGATGTTAACAATGCTATCCAAGTCATAGCAGAGGGCCATTGGACTATTAAGAATACTCCTCTGTCTTTCTACAAGTGGTATCCTGGTTTTAACCCTAGGAATAATAAGCCTACCAAAGTGCCTGTCTGGGTGGAATTTCCTGACTTTCCGGTGGAATTTTACCCATGGCTCGAAAAATTAGGTTCTCTAGTCGGTAAAGTGATCGGTCAGAAACCCAAGAAAGAATTTAACCCTAAATGGGAACCCCAGATGCTTATAGAGGTAGATATCTCCAAAAATGTCAAAACGGAGCTTATCATTAAGAACTCTGAGGGATGCAAGCTGCATACTCAAAATATTGTTTACAGGAACCTTCCTAATGCTTGCTTTAACTGTTATAAACAAGGTCATCTAATAAAAGACTGTCCTCTGCTAGATAAAAAGCTGGAAAAAGTTACAGGTAATGGTGAAGCGGCCCCCTCTGTCTCGGCTCCTGCCGTCTCGGCCCAACATAAAGAAGAACAAGGCTTCAAAAAGATCCCTCTCAAACAAAGAAAGAAAAACCCCAATGTGGTAACTAGATCGGAGCCCATTGTCAAAGGTATTGTCAATCCTTTTCAGGTTCTTGAAGATCTCCCTCACAATGGACCCTTTGTTTCGGGTGATGTTGTTCTTGAGGAGCAAAATGAGCAAAAGAATGCTGAAGGTTCCTCGGACAATGGCACTAAGGTTAGTAACCCCATTCTGATTTCTCAGGTCAATGGTGAAAAGGACAAGATTGAAAAGGATTCCGACTGTAGACCCTCCTCAAGTTCCACTACGGCTTCTGTGTCCTCTGAAGAAGATGTTTGTGATGATATGTTTGTGGACCAAATTAATGAGTTTGATGAGCGCACCATCATCCAAAATGTCTCTGATTGTCTCATAGAACAAGATATTAATATGTCTAATGCTAGTTCTCTTAGCCCTAAAGGAAATATGAAGTCCAAATCCAAGAGGAAGGATACGGCTAGGACTTCTTTCTCAGCTGTAAAGCCGGGTAAGAACCCAAAAAAGTAAGTTTTTCCTTTTGATTCTTGTTCTCCATGGATAGTCTTAATATGATTTCTCTTAATACCAAAGGCCTCTCTGATCCGGTCAGAGGTAAAATGATAAATAAGTGGGTCAAAGATGCTTCTCTTGGGCCTGACATTATTTGTTTACAAGAATTAAAGTTAGGTGGGCCCCCTCTCATGATGAACTTGAAGACTATTGCTAATAACTGCCATTGGGTGCACACAGAGCACAAAGGCAAAGGCGGGGCGGCCATAGGTGTTGCTAATAGTTTGTGTCATTTAATTGAGGAGGTTCTGATCAGTCCTACTAACCAATGGATTGCAGTTAAGTGCAAAATGCCTCTCAAAGTCACTATTGTGAGTGTTTATGCTGCTAATCATGCTTTACAGAGATCCAGATGCTGGGAAGAAATATCTAGGATCAACGGGGAAATCTGGTTGACTGGTGATTTTAACATGGTCACTAATAGTAGTGACAGGACTGGTAAATGTGATAATGTTATTACTGGTAGTGAAAAACATTGCTGGTATAATCTGATTAATAAGCACAATTTGGTGGATCTTTCTGTTAACTCTGGTCACACCTGGAATAACAAGAATCAGAGATGCTTATTGTCTGCTAGGCTGGACAGGTTTTATATGCATGCTGCCAGGAGTCATGACTTGTGGAATTTCTGTTGCTCTGTTGATCATTCTTTTTCTCTTTCTGATCACTCGCCTCTGATTATTAAACTTTACTTTAACAACCCCAGCTACAGGTCTGGGTGGCCCCACTTGGACTCTTCGTTGTTTCAAATCCCTGTTGTGAAGGAGAAAATTTCTGTTATTATTAAATTGCATTTTTCTATGGACTTGTCTCCTTTTGTGGCCTGGGAGAGGGCTGTTAAAGATATCCAGAATTTGATTAAGTATTACAAACATAAAGCCAAAGATATCAGATACAAGAGGAGGATGATGATTATTCAGGAGATGAATCTTCTTGAGAATTCTAACCTTGATGTGGATACCAAAAGATCTAAAATTATGGATCTGCAGGAAAAGGTCAAGAAAGTGGACTACCTCCTTGCTAGAGGTGCCCTTGCCTCTTCTAGAGAATTCTGGGCAGGAAAAATGGACAAACCTAATAAACATATGTTTGATTTGTTGAGAAAGAAAAAAGCCAGGGACTTCATCCCCCTGCTGAAAAATAAAGATGGTAATCTTGCTTCTAGCATGAAGGATAATCTTCAAGTTGCCCATAGGTTCTTTGCCAATGTATTCTCCCAGCCTCCCAAGAGAGGTGTCACTGTCTGGAGTGCAAGAGCTGCCATTGCCCTTTGTAGGAAAAAAATGGTTCCTCAGGGAATGGACTCCCTCCTTGACATGCCCCTCTCTGAGGGTGAGGTTAGAGAATCCATTAGCAAATTGAAGCCTGGGAAATCTCCTGGTCATGATGGTTTGCCTTATGAGTTTTTTCAGGTTTTCAAGGAAGAGTTGGTGCCCATAATTCTAAAGATTTGGCAAGAAGCCTCTAGAAGGGGATCCCTTTCTCCTTTTATCAACACTGGTGTGATCAAATTAATCCACAAAAAAGGGCCCAAAGATGATTTGAATAACTGGAGACCCATCTCCTGCCTGACTTCTCTGTATAAAATCTTTGCCTCCATCTTAGCCAGAAGGCTGAGTCCTCTTATGGATAGCAGCATCCTCCCTGAGCAGAAAGGGTTCATTAAAGGCAGATTTATTCTTGACAATATTATTACTATTTGGGAAGGGCTGGAGTATTACAATGAGCTCAATATTGATACCTATTTCTTTAAAATTGACTTTGATAAGGCTTATGATAGGATTGAGTGGGATTTCATTCTTCAATCTTTGCATGACATTGGCTTTGGAAAACATTTCATTAAGTATGTTGGTATCCTTTTTGGTAATGCTTTTTCTAAAGTTTCTGTCAATGGTAGTCTTTCTAGCCCCTTCAAATTGTGCAGGTCCATCAGGCAAGGATGCCCCCTGGCCCCTCTTCTTTTTGCTATAGCCAGTGATGCTCTAGGCTGGTTGGTCAAGGACAGCATTACCAAAGGTTCCATAACAGGTTTAATGATTCCCCAGGCTCACTCTCCTCTGGGGCTCCAGATGTTTGCAGATGACACTAACATGTTAATGCAGGCTGATGAAAATTCTGCTAATCAATTCCTTAGATGCCTTGAGATGTTCTGTACTGCCAGTGGCTCTGTGGTCAATCATAAAAAAACTGGTTTTTATACCACTGATAATAAGATCCCTTACTGTGTTGAGGCTGCTGGTTGTGATATTATTAAAAAAGGGTCTATCTTCAGGCTGCTTGGTATTCCTATGGGTTTTGGCATATCCAATGAGCAGAGATGGAATTGGATGCTTGATAAGTTTAGAGCTAAAATTCATAAATGGGCTTATGTTGATCATAGTCTGTCTCAAAGAACTTTTATTCTGAAACATTATATCCTCCCTTCTCTGACTTATTTTCTTTCTTGCTGGCAGCCTAGTAAAAAGCAATTGGGGCAGGCCATTTCTCTGGCTAGAAAATTTTTATGGGGAGGCTCAAAAATTCCCAAAGTTGCCTGGAGTATCTGTTGTATGAAGAAGATGGAAGGAGGTCTTGGCCTCATCTGTCCTACCAGGATGGCAACTCAAATGGCAGCCAAGTGGATTGTTAGATCCATTTCCTCCAATGACTTTTGGGCTTGTTTGATAAAAAAAAATATTAACAAGTTCAGTGTTAAGAATAATAAGAGATGGGATGATTGTTCTCTTTGGGATGTGATCACTTCTCCTGTTGTTTTTGTCCCTAAGGGTAGCCAACTTATATGTAATTTTTGGAAGGCCAGGATGCTAGTTAAATCCAACTTTTCTCTCCCTATCTGGTTTGCTAACAATTTTCCTTCATTGAGCAGGATTCTATGTGGCTGGGCTGGTCTGAAAGATCCACCCACCAGACCCTCCCTATCAGATGGAATAAATGCAGAAAAAAAGGCTTCGCTCATTGGAAGGACTTGATGATTGAAGGTGAGGTTGTATCCAACAATTTTATCCTTGATTCTGATGGTTTGTCTGTGCAGTGTAAACAGATTCTCCTGGGCAAGAAAGAGCAGCTGCTGGAAAAGCTGGAGGCCAACTTATGGAAGAAGGAGATCACTCTCCAAGTCCTGGTTGAGGATATGCTAAGCTCCTACAGGAGATGTGCCAGAAGCATAAAGGAGATCTCGGGAAAACTCAACAAGAAATGGGATCTCCAATGGTCCCACCTTCAATGGAAGTATAGGTTCCAGTGTGCTTGGGCCTTCCCTCTTTCCAACAAACAGTCCAGTCTTAACTGGCTCATTCTTCACAAAGGTGTCTGGACTGGTAGCCATGCTAGGAAGTATAAAATTGATGCTGGTCTCTGCAAGCTCTGTGGGAAAGAAGAGGATTTGGAGCATTTATTTATCAAGTGTAAATTTGCTGTCAAATTTTGGGAAGGCATCTGGTCCTTCTGTCAGCTTCAGGGGCTCAAAATTCCCAGTTGCAAAGATATTTTGATTGGTGAATCTTGTGGCATGGACATCCTTTTGTGGCAAATTATCAGAAACCACCTCTTTTGGTCTATTTGGAAAAATAGGAATAATGCCATATTTAGTATGAGGTGTAAAGATCACTTTTTCTCCTGTCTTATGGGCTTGAGGAAAATCCTCAACCTCTACCTTACCTCTTGTCAAAATCCTCATATGGTCCCTATGAGCCCCTTTATGATTATGAAGAATAACCGCTACAATGTTTGGAAAGCCAAACTCCTCCTCATGTATTCAAAACCTAGGAGTGACATGATCACTTTTCTTGTTGATTATGTCAATCACTATCTCAAGTGAGATCTCCCTCTCTCTCTTGAGATTAGTTCGTCTGATGTTGTAATCTTTTTCTAGCATCAATTTTATACTTCCCGTTTTTCTCAAAAAAAAAAAAAAAGAAAATACATTAAAGAGAAGAAGTTATACTACCTTGTAAATGAACGGGATGACCGCCGACACCTCCCCTCCCCCCCCAAACAAAAGAGTAGGTGTTACGGGGCCTCAGGCAGTAAATGAACGGGATGACCGCCGACACCTCCCCTCCCCCCCGGCCCCGGCCCCCCCCCCCCCCCCCCTCCCCCCCCCCCCCCCGGCAAACAAAAGAGTAGGTGTTACGGGAGCTCAGAAGATTGGAACAAAGACGAAGTCCTCAAATGCAAGGCTGAATAGACCAAGTTTGGTAGGACCCGAGGGCTGTCAGCCAAGCCAACAAACAAGGAAATACAGAGAGATAGATCATAGGCGTAGAACTATCTCTTTCACGCCATTGTCTGGATCCATCAGCTTTACAATCGTCTATTTTCAGGATCATAAAGACGGAAGATGGAAACATGTGCATAACCAAAAGTAAAAAAGGTTTCCTCGTAATTTTTTTGTTTTAATACAAGGAAGTTCGGCCTTAGCCTATTCTCTCATACTTAAAATAAAGAGGAAAAGAAAGTGAATGGGACTAGTGCCCATGGGACCCCCCAAATCCCACAATGGAGGGGAGGAGTATGGCAAGCTAGAGGGCATTACAAATGAGGCGGATAAATCTATCATCTCTCTCATGTGGGACCCATTTGGGTTTCAACTTGTTGTTTTCGAGGAGAAAAATACAATGATGTCTAAACGGTGGAGATCTCTTATCTCGGGAGATTCTTTTACCTAGAAGAAACAAGGATTTCTCGATCGACCATTCTTTAGAAGTTTAGCCAAAATTGACTGCACATCGCTCCCTCCAAATCTTCCAAAGAGTCTCACCTCTGATGGCATTCCACAATCTTGCTGAGCAGCCTACCGCCTCGCCCAACAACGCTTGTTGCCAATTGATTTGGTTCTTAAGTCTCAATACCTGTGTCACATGATGTCAGATAATCTGGGTCTTGGGGCAATCGACGAACAAGTGAACTAAATCTTTGATGCATCGATGGCAACGCTTGCACCATGGTGGCACACCACAAATTTTGTTAGCCCTTGCATTGGACGAGATACCTTTATGCAAGATCTGCCACATGAGAACAGACTTTTTGATCTCAATGAGGGGGTGCCAAATAGACATGAACTTTAGCTCCCATCGAAGTTTGGTCCAAGATAGGCACTACTCCTTGTTAAGAGTGTGATGAACATCTAAGTTCTCTTTGAAGTTGGGGATTTTGGCAATTTTCTTACCATTGCTCCATTTGAGGCCCTCCAGACAAGGAAGATCCTGACCGCAGAGAAGGCGGGTAGTTGAGCGGTCCCAAGCTAAACACATGTCTTGAAAAAGCGTCCATTCCTCGAGGGTAACTCTAAGTCTCGGGTCTAAGTCTTCGAACCTAATCCATTGACTGGTCTCTTGTTTCCAGAGTTGTTTCCACTGTTTGAACCCCTTGTTCCATAGATGCTTTGCAGTTTGGAGGTTCCAAGACTCCACCCCGCGAATGCCAGTGATCGGGAACTAGATACAGTCATTTTGTCTTATCTCAACCGCCCACTTCCACTCCTCATTGATTTTGATGAATTGTTTGGCCTTGTTCCAACTCTTCCATAACGAACATACGAGGCTAGAGCCTTTAGGGGACACTAGGTGGGGGGAGAACAGAAGCGTGAGAATACCTACGTCCTTCCAACCTGGAAGGCCAACTAAGGTAAGGTCTTCCCTGTTTCTGAAGATCAATTTAGTCCAAGAGGACTCACTATTGCTCCAAGCCTTGATAAGCCACTTTGCCTCCAGCTTGTCAGCCAACCCAACGATATCCAAAATTTCCAGGCCCCCTAAGTCTTTCGAGCTAATGCAAGTTTCCCATTTGATTTTGGGAATCCCCCTCTATTGGGGTCCCCACTCCATAGGAAGTTTCTGCAGATTCTTTCCACTTTGGCCAAGTCTTTCTCCTTAGGTCTCCAACACGGGATAAAGTAAATAGTTGTAGACAGCATAAATGTGTTAACAACCATAGCACGCCCTGCCAAGTTGACTTGCATACCTTTCCAATGATTTAGTTTGCTATACAACTTGGATAGCACCCAGTTCCATCGTTGGTCCATTGAGATGTGGAATCCCATCGGAATGCCGAGGAGACGAAAGACTTGACCTCTAGGGATAACTTGACACCCTTGATCTAACAACAATTAGGGTGTAGGTTCACTAATTGCTCTAAAAGCAGTTTTAGAATGGTTGATTTTTGAACCTGATGCCACACAAAAGGTATCAGGCACCTCCAGAACACCTTAATGCTGTTCATATCGTTATGCACAAAGGCATTCATGTCATCGGCAAAGAGTCTCGCAATCATTTGGCCTTGATTCAGAGGTAGCAAAAGACCCTTGAGATTGCCAGTGTCCATGTGATGCTTTAATAAGCGACTGAGTCCATTCGAGGCGATAGCGAAGAGTAATGGAGCCAGAGGGCAGCCTTGCCTAATTGATCTTTTTAAACGTATGGGCTCAGAGAGCTTACCATTGATATTTATTCTAGTTGAAGCATTTCGGAGAAGAGTGGAAACCATCTTCGTGAACTTTTGGCTGCAACCAAGGTCCTTCAATGATTGAAGAATAAAGTCCCATTCCAGGCTGTCATATGCTTTGTCGAAGTCGATGTTAATGAATACCAGATCTTGTGCAGACTCATGAGCAAACGCAAGGCCTTCCCAAATATCGACAATTGCTTCAAGTATAGATCTACCTTTGATAAAACCTTTCTGCTCCTCACAAAGCCATGAATTTAAATGACAGGAGATTCTGTTGGTGATAACTTTTGCAGTTATCTTGTATCCCGTTTGGAGCATTGTAATCGGTCGCCAATTTTCAATTTTGTTCTTATCTCCCCTTTTGTGGATTAACTTGATGATGCCATTATTAAGACACTCAGGGAGGGCGCCGAAGGAGAGAGCCTCTTGCCATACCAGACGCAGTGGGGTGGCCACCACGTGTTTGAAGGACTTGAAAAACTCATTGGTGAGGCCATCAGGACCCGGACTTTTCCAATTGGGAAGTGCACCAATAACGTCGATAATTTCATTCTCGAAAATGTTAGCATCCAGCAGAGAAACATGTTGTGTGGTACTCTAGCTTGAGCAACCCTTGAGATGGTTGCCATTGATTCACACTTGTGCGGGAAAAGAGGAGCCAAGACCCCGAGAAGATGGTTAAAGTGCTAGACGATGATCGATCTATTCTCAACTTCCGTGCTACATTCGGTTCCATTGTTATTGATCAAGAAGGGGATGGATTCCCTATCTTGTTTCCTTTTGAGGATGTTACACATCTCTTTCGATGGTTTGTCGACCTTCCCTACCCACCAATCTTTGAAGAATATTTGAAGATTTTTTCTTTGAACCTCCTCCTCTAATCTTAGTCTTCCCCTGATTTTCAAAAGACCTTGTTGTCATTGTAAGTTACCTTTGTTCACCTCTTCTTCAAGCCGTGAGAGCCTTTTCCTCTCCTTTTTTTTTCCAGATATCTCTTATAGCCTTCTGAGTCCTTATCAGAATTTTTCGCGTCCTTTCCATCGTGCTTCTCCATCACTTAGCCGATTCATTACAGTAGGCAAAGGCTTCCGCCCACACTGCAGAAATTTCTTGGTGGACAGAGGGGAGGGAAAATGACATCTGACAAGCATGAAACCAAGGAGCTTTCTGGAGCATGGGACTCGGTTTGAAAGAGAGAGTAATCGGGTAGTGGTCCGAGATAGTCAGGTTCATACGTTGGGAAATCAAAGTAATAACCCACTGGAGGATGGTATTTTGGTCGATGTAACATCTATCAAGGTCTTGCTTTCTTCAGAGAGTCCCCTAGTTGGAGATTTGACCATGAGAACCCCTTCTCGTCTTTCACCTCGACCAGGTCGAGATGGAGCTTGATTGTATCCCATATCTCCTTCTCCTGACCGTCAATAATTTTTCCCTTGTTATTCCATCGGTACTCAGGATACTCAACCATGTTGAAGTCTCCACAAATTAGAACATTGTGTGAGAGGGAGTGGAGGGAAGCCCAAGTATCAATTCTATACGCCTCTCCATTAGGGGCATAAATTGAGACCACAGTGAACTGAGTAGGGAACCCGATAGAGGCAGCAATCCAATGATGATTCTGACCTTCAAAAGTCAAGGTCATAGTGCCAGACAAGGAGTGACTAATACCAATCGCAACACCCCCCGCCCCCCTAGGGTCTGAAGTGGAGAACCAAAGGTGGCTCAAAGAAATGCATTTAAGCCGTTTCTGGAGATCCTCTCCGTCGATTTTAATCTCTTGTAAGTAGATAAAGTCGGGGTTGAGGCACTTGTCTTTGAGGAGAGGGACCCCATCTTTTTTCTTCTTGTGGACTTCTTTTTTCCTCCCATCTTCTTGACTTAAGATCCTACTCTTGAGGGGGATCTTCCAAGGCATGCCCGATGGTTGTTTTCCTTTAAGCTTTGGCTTTTGTTGTGGTAAGCTTGGAAAGCAAACCGGAAGGGTAGGAGCAAGGAAGTAACTTTTACTGTCTGGGTTGTCTTCATTGCTAGTAGTGAAGCCTTCCTCTTTACTCGTGGTATAACCTTCTTGGTTGTCTTCTTTGCTAGCAGAGCACCGAAGGGTATTATCAGTGGGGTCATCTTCATAATGGTTATCCCCTGGGAAGTCAACCTCATTAATCTCCTTTTCTAGGTTACAATACATGTTATTCGAAGGAGCAATTGTCATAGCATTCTTTGTTGTTGATCTTTGAGGGCTAACTTTCCTCCTGTGTCTTACTTCAGTGAATCCTTCTGAATCCATCTCAGCAATGCGAGTTCCCTCAACTTCCTCCATCGGAGGGGAATGACCCCGAGTGTCAACTTGAGGGAGAGGATCCAGGGTCCCATTTGGTTTAAGCTTGTTACTTTTCTTCAAGGGGCAATCTTTGATCCTATGACTTTGTTGCCCGCAACGGAAGCACGTGTTTGGCAGATTCTTGTAAGTAATCTCCTGTACAAATGCTCAAGCTAAATGGCACTAGTGAACGTAATATTGTTTTGGAGAATCATGTTTCTCAGTAATATTGTTTTGGAGAATCATGTTTCTCACGCTCAACTTGATGCTTATGATTTGCAGACGATTAATGAAATATCACAAGAACATGATGAAGATATTCTCATCACTCAATTTGAAGAAGCTAAAGCTATACCATAGGATAGCTTTGGACATTGTTGTCACTTGATGAGGCTAGTTGATTCACGATCTTTCATAGCTAGTTGTACACGGTGTAACATGTCCATTAGGTTGGAGGTGTAGTTTGTGTACTTACGCTCAAGTATCTTTTATCATTCTCTATTTCTTCTCGCATATTTGAGTTGCACATATTGTACTTTAATGGAGATAGTTACCATGAGTGTCCATGTAAAAGGCCAAATGGCCATCCAACAGTTTTGCACATGCTCTTTCATAACTTATATAATCGCTTGGTCAATGAAAGCCAGCACGTTTGATCGCATCTGTAAAACCTAGAAAATTTATGTTCGAGGTCATATGTATTGTGTAGTTTTCATTTATTCCAAAGGTTTGTGCAGAGTTCCACGTGCATCCACTTGAAGTGTTATGAAAGTTCTATGTTGCCGTAGAAGCTGACATATGTTTTTTCTTTTCTGTAACTGATGAGTTTGCTCCCTGTGCATATTGTAACTTTCCTTCATTCATATAATTTCTCCTTCTATTTTCCTCCAGGAAAAAAAACCTATCTATTTTTCCCTGTTTTTTTCATTCTGCCTCTCATACAAAATAGCGTCTAAGAAACGTATGTAATACAAGGTTCAAAGGTTACACTATCACAGAACTGTGAACATTATCGGAGCTGAAGTGTGGACATGTGTGACGCGCGTATAAGAAACATTCAGTGTTCGAAACACGGTCTGGGCCATTATCGTGCCACTGTCCAGTGCCAACGCGGCCTGGGCCATTACTGCATGGTGGACAAAGAAAAAAAAAACAAAAAAGAGAACATCATGACTCCTGAGGAATCAGACCAAAAAAAAATAAAAAAGCAAAAGAGAACAGATATTACTGGCAAGTTGCACTACACCAAATTGCGCTGGATAATGGGCCAAGTCAAATTGGAATGCAGCACAGAAAACGACGCTCAAAGTCCAGCATTAAGCAGTGCCTAACGGGCATTATCAGAAAAGTAACGACAGGCCGGTTGTCGACAAAAGGTCTCTATATGTGAAACGTCAGAACCGTCAGCAGCGGCAGCAACGTCCTCGCTCTACGGCGCCTCCATCAACGTCACTAACTGGAGATGGGGAGACATGGCGACGCCATCTTTGAAAGGTTCACACAGCGCCTGCCAGTAACGTTCAGTTCCTGGAGGTAAGCCGGATGGAGGTCGTCGTCGTCATCCTACAGCGCCATCTTCGTCGTCGTCACCCTTTCATTGCAATCTAGTTGTTGTCGTCGATACTAAGACCCGTCAGCAGAATCAACGCCCAGCAGCGTTCTCAGCAAGCTCCGTCAGCAGCGGCAGCATCCGGCAGCAGCAACGTCTGTCACGATAGACCCTCTCGTTTATCGCGATACACCCTTCTTTCTGTCATGA
Organism: Ceratopteris richardii; assembly: GCA_020310875.1. Lineage (NCBI taxonomy): Eukaryota > Viridiplantae > Streptophyta > Polypodiopsida > Polypodiales > Pteridaceae > Ceratopteris > Ceratopteris richardii. The sequence goes on along the minus strand of CM035421.1, from coordinate 61,977,401 downwards.
TACACCCTCCTGGTCACGACACCCTCCTCGTCTGTCGCGGTACACCCTCCCGTTTGTCGCGATACACCCTCCCGCGGGTCCGTTTTTGGAATCGATAACCCGCCTTGATTTGTGGGCCCGGACGTCTTTTATTAGGTGATTTAACGTGGACGAAAGTTCAGCTTAAAAAACCTATAATCCCCACTTCTTTTATTAAAAAGGGGAAAGGATCACTATAATCCCCACTTCTTTTATTAAAAAGGGGAAAGGATCACTTTTTCTCCTGTCTAGTATTGAGTCCCAATCAGATATTAAGAGCCCCTTTGTAATATTAAAAAATAACCACTTCAATGTGTGGAGAGCTAAGCTCCTTCGAATATATTCTAAGTCTAGAGGTGACATGATCACTTTTCTTGGTGATTATGTTGACTCTATCCTATTGTGAGGCAACCCTTTCTTTGTAGTGGGCTCTTTTATGGGCCTGCTATGAGTTTGTAATTTTTGTCTAGCATCAATTTTATTCTTCCTGTTTATCTCCAAAAAAAAAAGTTCAGCTTAAAAAAGGGATGAAAAAGAATTTTGATTAATCAACAGAGCATCTCAAAGGCGCAAAGGCTTTTTTTTTTTGGAGAAAACAAGTATTAAATTAATGGAGAATGTTACATCTGTGCGAGGGGCAGGCCCTCATTTCATGGTCAACCGCAACGCCCCATGGATAGGATAAGGGGGCAAGGGGCTAAAGACTAAAGTGCATAGTACATCAGAAACCTTTGGGAGGAGTACAACGGGAGCATGGAAGCCTTCCATTGACTATATCTATTATCTTTAATGATACAACCATAGGTCTGGGGATTACCAGGAGCATTATTAATGGATTGGATGCACATCTCAACAGATCTCTTGAGCTCTCTTTTACAACTTATCAGAAGATTTTTTTGGCCGCTTTGGAACAGCTTCTGATTTCTGCTGACCCAAATGTGCCATATGATCGTGGCCCTCCAAATATGCCACAAGGGAAGATCCATCCGATTACAGCACCCAAGCAACATCTCAGAATAACCAAGACTGGAGATACCACAAGCTTGACAACAATTTTGCAGAAGCCTCCAGAATCTTTTAGCATGAAGACAATTGATAAAGAGATGAGGAAGATCCTCCTCAACGCCACATAAGCAGCATTCTCCATTACTTATGTTTATAGTCTTGGCCTTTTTCCCAGTCTAGACACCATTGTGGTAGATCAGCCACAGCAAGGTATAGTGTTTTAGAGGCATAGGGAAGGCCCAAATGATTTGAAAACAATGCTTCCATTGGTTGCTGGACCAATTAGTATGCCACCTTTTGTTAAGCTTTGTGACCACGTCGGTCAAGTCACCAAGATGAGTGTGAAACTTATCCAGCATGTCTTTAGCCACCTCAAGAATGTCCAAGCTTTTGAATTGTGTACAGCATTGCACCTTTGCACTCAACCGCTCCTTGGCCTTGATTAAAGCCTGTTTACAACCAGTAGAAAGACAAGTAAGATCATTAATCCAATGGTTATCCACAATAGAATCTAAGTGATAAAAGTCCTTGTAGCAATTAAATCTCCTTTTCCTGCATTTGTTATGAATGATGCAAAAGGTTTCATTATCATCTTTAGCCAGCAAACCTGTCTAGGGGCAGTCCTGCAAATAAAACGAAAGGTTAGTGGTGAATTTAATGTTGGGCTTATACTCCTTTTTGATAAACATCCAAGAAAGAAGTTTTGCTGTGATTAACCTGGGACCCACTGGCCAGACAAAAAGTCTTAAGACATTAATGAAGGCAGTTCTTCGCACACTCTTCGTTAGCTTTGACAAGAATGTTGGTGTCATCAGCAAACATTCGAAGACATAACTGGGATTGAGAGTTGGGGATGTCAATACCAGTAATCAATTGAGACTCCAATCTATCTTTAAATAGCCATCCTAACGCATCACTAGCAAGGGCAAAAAGAAGGGGTGCAAGCGGGCAACCCTGTCTAATAGACCTCTACATCTTAAAAGTGGGGTCAGATGCCCATTCATGGCCACTTTGGAAAAGGCATTACCAAATAAGGTACTCACAGATTTAATGAATCCTCTACCCAAGCCAACATCATGCAGGGATTGCAAGATAAATTGCCAGTCCATTCTGTCAAAGGCTTTATCAAAGTCAATTTTGAAAAAGTAGTAAGCTTGATCAGTTTCTTGTGCATGCTCAATACCTTCCCACAAGGATATGATGGCATCCAAAATATATCTGCCTCTTATAAAACCTTTTTGCTCAGGCAAAATAATAGAGCTCATAATAGGGCTGAGTCTTCTAGCCAAGGTTGAAGAGAAGATCTTATAAATAGAAGTCAGACAAGAGATAGGTCTCCAATTATTGAGGTCATCCTTGGATCCCTTCTTATGAATGAGTTTGATGACACCAATATTAATAAAGGTTGAAAGAGAACCTTTTTTCACAGCTTCCTGCCACACCAAGAGAATTAGGGGGGGTTAAGAAATCTTTAAGAATAATGAAGAACTCATTAGGAATCCCATCAATACCAGGAGACTTACAAGGTTTAAGTTTACTAATGGTTTCTCTGACCTCACCGGCAGAGAGGGGCAGGTCCAAAAGAGAAGCGAGGCTGGTGGGAATCATTTTTTTTCTTTTAAGAGCAATATGGGCTCTGGCTCTCTAGATATCTGGCTCTATGAAGAACTCATTGGGAATCCCATCGATACCAGGAGACTTACAAGGTTTAATTTTACTAATGGTTTCTTTGACCTCACCGGCAGAGAGGGGCAGGTCCAAAAGAGAAGCCAGGTTGGTGGGAATCATTTTTTTCTTTTAAGAGCAATATGGGCTCTGGCTCTCTGGTAAAGAAGCTAACCGCCTCTTGCAAGTTCTCCTTAATATTGGTCGCAAAACCACCAAAATTCTTCTTTAACATTGGTTTAAAGTCCTTGTTGCTTTTTTCATGAGATCAAACATATACCTGTTGGGTCTATCCACTTTACCTGCCCAAAATTCCCTTGAAGCGGCAAGAGACCCATGAGCCAAGATGTAATCTTCCTTCGTCAATTTATCCTGGAGGTCAATGATCCTCTGACTAAGGTTGGAAGAATTGAGACTGCTCTTATTGAGCTTGTCAATCTCTTGAAGAATCACCATTCTTCTTTCAGCCCTAATATTTTTGGCCATGTGCTTATACTGGTAAAAAAGCTTTTTGGTTTCTCTGATGGACTTCTCCCAAGCCAAGAGAGGAGACGAAGTATTACTGAAAAAAAAGAAAAGAATTCTTTGGTTTTATTAATAACCGAGGGGATTTTGAGCAAAGACGTATCAATGTGAGTCCACCCAGCCCTAGAACTAGGGTTATTACTGAACCATTGGGCGAGGATAGGAGTATGGTCAGAAATGCTAAGGGAGGAACAACTCTCACACTTAATTTTCCAAAAGTCATGACTTCTGTCAGCATTGAGGTAGCCTCTGTCCAGTCTAGCAGCTAGAAAATTATCCTTACTTCTGTTGTTCCAAGTCATGTTAGTGTGCAGACTGAACTCAAGGAGATTCTTCTTGTTGATCAGGTTAAACCAGCTCCTCTTTTCTACCCCAGACAAGATGTTGTTTTTTTTGCCAATCCTATCTTTGGCTTCGGTGACCATGTTAAAGTCCCCCATGATAAGTAAATCCCCCTCAATGAGAGAGATCTCTTCCCAGCAAGTAGATCTCTCAGCCGGACTATTGGAGGCATAAACACTCACAATGGTCAAGTTTAAAGGAAACGCACACTTGATCCCAACCCATTGATGGGTAGGACTAGTAACATGCTTTTCCACAAGATGGCCCAAATACGAGTTAATGCCAATGACCGCCCCCCCCCCTTGCCAAGCATGTGCTTAGTAGTGTACCATCAATGAGAAGAAGAGATAATATTCAGATTCTTCTCAAGATTAAAGCCATACGACTTCACTTCCTGCAATAAAATAAAGTCAATATTTAAACTCAGGTCCTTCATCCACTGGCTAAGTAGTTTCCCCCTAAGAGGGTCAGTAAGCCCTTTCATATTAAGTGACAAAAGCTTTATTTTTTTCATGACAGAGTTAAGGATATCTCATACTTCCTAGTATTCATATTACCACACATATGAGAATAATTAGCCTAGAGACAATACATTCTTATGGCCGTCAGCAGTAAAAAAAAAAAAGGAAAAACAATAAAGGTTTCCTTAGCCTGGACTTTGTCATTGTCATTGCTACTCACCTCCGACTAGTCAACAAAAAGCTCAACGTCTATATTAGTGAAAATATTTTCCTTTCTCTTGAAATTAGACTTGCTTTTAACAAACACCTTCAACTTAGGAATAAAATTGGAAGAAACAGAGCCACGGTTACTTTCCTTGAACATCAGGGACTAGAATTTTCTAGAATTTTTTCCAAGGTTAAAAAGACAAGAAACCTTCATGAGAAAGATGAAGACAAAACTAGGCCAAGTACCAACATCCCATAACAAGCTCAGCTTATTGAAGAAGCAAAAATCCTGTCTCTCGTCGGCAGGCTTAATTTTGGAAAGCACATGCTTCTATCGAGACCTGGAAGTACCATTACTATGGACATTAGTTCTGAGCTGGTTATTTCTATAAATAACAAAGCTCATCCAACGACAATTATCCCAACGACAACGAAGGCTTAAAACAAACAACAACATCCGATACTAGTCGACAAAAATGATAGAAAAATTCACAGAAGCTTCAGTAGATAAGGGGAAGTCCCGTCTCTTGGCAGGCGATTTATTATGATGAGCATATGATGAGCAACCTGTATCTACAGAAAGTTTAGAGTTGTAGTGACAACATCATAATTTAAGATCCAAAACGAAAGCATTATTTTATAGGTTCCAGGTCTCGTATGATTGCAAATGCTCTAATGATAGTACAGATTTAAAATAATCAGTAGCAGACAAAAAAGGAACCAATGACAAACATCCTTTCCCGAAAACTTCTCCTGGACCTTGCTTATAAAAACAACCAACATCACAACAAGAACTCATTTTTCATTAGAGAAAAATAACTTCTGTCCCTTGACCGAAGGCTTGATCTGATTAGTAGCCTGCATTTCTAAAAATAAAGAGTTTGTTGTAAAACGACAAACACACATATTGAAGGTATGCATGGAGAACAACACAGAGAAGTTACTTCCTGCCGTTTTTAACAGGTTTGGACATAGAGGCTGACATCCTCATGGGGTCCTTTCTTTTGGTTTTAATGGTGGAGGGGGCTTGGACATTTCCCTCTGCTAGATTGTCCATTTCCACATCTTCCTGTACCACATAAGAAGCCTCATTCTAGTTTAGTTCATTCACTAGTTCTTGGTCATGCTGATTTAGTTCCTGCACAAACATTTTATCAGAAACCTGATGGTGAGACATCTGAGAGGACTCAATTAAGACTGTTTTTGTGGGGGGAAAGGGGAATCTCTCTTTTCTGTATTGCACTTTGATCCATTTTTCACCATTTTCCTTGTATAAATCCGTAACCTCAGATTGGGGGTTGTCCCGAGGCTGTACAACATGTTCCTGTTTATTAGGGTTTATATTTTCCTTATCCTCAGACCTCCTTGTGATCTCAGGACTAAAAGGGTTCGAGACCTCCTCAAGCAGCACATCATACATGTTGATATGCTTAAAGGGTTTCTTTTTTTGGGGTTTGATGGTCGTTTTAGCTACATTTTGAGCTTGGGGAGGATCAGGGGTTTTTTGTTGGCTACTTTTAGGAGGTTCGATTTCCTCCTTGTTCGTAGTTAACAAAGAACAATCTTTGATAAGATGACCTTGATGGAAACAGTTAAAGCAGGCGTTTTGCTCATGCAGATACCTCCCATCCGAGTCCTTTATTATCAGTGAGGGTTTAACACGTTTGGATGTGTCCACTTCTATCATGACTTGGGGATCCCACCTGGGGTTTATAGGGCCTCTATTTTTCTGGCCTAACACCTTTCCTATTAAACTACTTAATCTGTCAATCCAGGGGTAGTATTCAATTGGGAGATCTGGGTATTCAACCCACACTAGAACTTTCGTAGGCTTGGGACCTCTGGGATTAAAGCCTGAGCACCATTTAAAGAAGGAAATGGGTGTGTTTCTTATGATCCATTGTCCTTTGCTTATAACACTTAGCGCAGCATTGGCTTCGTCAAAGTAGAACAAGAAATAATTATTTGGGAGGAACTGAATATGTTTCACGAATAAACCTTTCGCTTCCCAATTAATTCTAACCCATGCTTTAAGGGCATCTAGGGCCGGTCTGGGTCCATGGCACAGGCCTTGAGTTTAGGGTTTGAGAACTCCTTTTGAGGGTTCAAAGGTCCTTTGGATTGAAGCATTAAGGATAATAGCCTTGAGTTGGGGATGGGGTTTTTTAAATCTTCGCTAAAAATCTTTTGGCGTGGGCCGCTATGTCGACCTCAGTTCCCTCATTGGTCCTGAGCAATGTGGCTCCACCTTTGTCCCAATGCCCCTTTGAGAATGATTCCATCCCTTCGGACGTCGCCCCTCTGGTGGTCTCGTTGTGCAAGGAGTCTGTGGTGGCAAAACAAGAAGAACTGATGAAAACTTGTCTGATCGGTCAAGTCTTTGGCCCTAGGTCCCCTCTAGAAAGAGTGAGAAGTTGGCTTCGCAAGGAGTGGTTCCCACGTGGCCTAATTGTGTGCATATGTCAATTCCTGCCGGCGAATCACTTGCTTCTAGTGTTTGAGAATGAAGAGATGGCCTTCCAAGCCCTGCAAGCAGGCTCCTGGCAAGTGGGCTAGTCCACCCTTTGCTTATTTAAGTGGACCCCAGACTTTGTGCCAAACAGATCAAAGCCTCTTCGTTACCCACTTTAGGTAGAGCTTCCCAATCTGTCGTACTTTCTATATGGATTTCTTCGAGAAATCGTTTCACTGATCGGTTGCCCGATGGCCTCAAGAGAGGATGTTGGGGGGTTAACCTACGTTGGTGCTCAACATTCTTTCAATGCAAGACGGCACCCACAGATCTACTTTGAAACAGACCTGAACCAGGTCCTTCCCTCAAAAATCTCCATAAACTGTGGAGATGGTAAGAGTTGGACACAGGCGGCTACTTACAAGAATTTGCCAAATGCGAGCATCAAGGTCATAGGATCAAAGATTGCCCCTTGAAGAAAAGTAATTATAAAAACAAGCCTAAACCAGATGGGACCCTGGATCCTCTGCCTCAAGTTGACACTCGGGGTCATCCCCCTCCGATGGAGGCAGAAGAGGGAACTCGTGTTGCTGAGACGGATTTAGAAGGATTCACTGAAGTAAGATGCAGGAGGAAAGTTAGACCTCGAAGATCAACAGCAAGGAACACTACGACAATTGCTCCTTCGAATAACATGTACTATAACCTAGGAAAGGAGATTAATGAGGTCGACTTCCCAGGGGACAACCATTATGAAGAAGACCACACTGAGAATTCCCTTGGGTGCTCTACCAGCAAAGAAGACAACCAAGAAGGTTACATCAAGAGTAAAGAGGAAGGCTTCATGATTAGCAATGAAGACAACCCAAACGGTGAAAGCTCCTTCCTTGGTCCTATCCTTCCAGTTTGCATTCCAGGATTACTGCAGCAAAAGTCAAAGCTTAAAGGAAAACAACCATCGAGCATGCCTTGGAAGAGCCCCCTCAAAAGTAGGATCCTAATTCAAGAAGTTGGGAGGAAAAAAGAAGATCACAAGAAGAAAAAAGATCGGGTCCCTCCCCTCAAAGAGGGCAACCATCAATAATGAAATTCACATCACTCAACGTCAGGGGCTTGTCGGACCCTTCAAGAGTGGCAATTCTTGGCCAGTGGTTCAAAGACAAGTGCCTCTACCCTGAGTTTATCTGCTTACAAGAGATTAAAGTCGACGGGAAGGATCTCCAGAAACGGCTTAAATGTATTTCTCCGAACCACCTTTGGTTCTCCACTTCTCACCCTAGGGGGGCGGGGGGTGCTGCGATCGGTATTAGTCACTCCTTGTCTGGTAGTGTGACCTCGACTTTTGAAGGTCGAAATCATCGTTGGATTGTTGCCTCTATCGGGTTCCCTTTTCACTTCACTGTGGTCTCAATTTATGCCCCTGATGGTGAAGCGGATAGAATTGATACTTGGGCCTCCCTCGGCTCCCTCTCACATAATGTTCTGATTTGTGGGGACTTCAAAATTCTGATCAGGACTCAAAAGGCTATAAGAGATATCAAAAAAAAAAGAAGGGAAACAATGTACCGGAGGCTCTCACGGCTTGAAGAAGAGGTGAACAAAGGTAACTTACATTGCCAACAAGGTCTTTTGAAAATCAGGGGAAGACTGAGATTAGAGGAGGAGGTTCAAAGAAAAAATCTTCAAATATTCTTCAAAGATTGGTGGGCGGGAACACTGACAAACCATCGAAAGAGATGTGTAACATCCTCGAAAGGAAACAAGATAGGGAATCCATCCCCTTATTGGTCGACAACAATGGAACCGAATGTGGCATGGAAGTTGAGAACTATAATCCAATGTCATAATCAACTCATATCCTAATCATCATCATCATCATCATCATCGTCAACAATATCATGATCATCCTGATCTTCCTCATCCTCATCGTCATGATCACCCTGTGATGATCGAGATCGTCCCTTCTGTGTCTGTCTCTCCACCTCATCCATATTTGTCTCTCCATAATACTCATGTATTACATATAACAAACATAAATAAATAAAATAATTAAACCATTCATAAAAATAAAATAATTATATAAAATTTTAAAATACTCACAAAGGCATCAGGATGATCTTGCATATACTCCCTCAAACGGAGATATCCAAAATGTGTAGCATAGTCGATCTCATCTTTCATAGGATATTGGCCATAATCCTTCCACTGCAATGAAACAAAGAAAAAACATTAGTTACTTGCATTTCAACTAAAATAAAAAATATACTCACAATAACACATATACTTACAAATGTAGCTACAAAACCATTATGGCCCATTTGGCCTAGGTGCCATGTGTGGCCCGACTCCACTCTCTTCTTTGCAGCAGCCTGTTTATTCAAGAAAAAAATACATAAATTAAATGTTAAAAATTACTAAAATATATAAAAATTATAAATATAAACTATTAATTTGTGTACCTTCTGCTGAGGAAACGACTCCTAAAGACGTAGCTGTCTACGAAAAAACTACCACGACTCAGGTGGTATGTTAGCTCGCCTCTTATTTTTTTTGACCATACAATATCTCCTGTTAATTTAATCTCAAACAGAAAAAAAAATAAGAATACATACACATATATACACACACATACACATACACATATCCACATACACATATACATGCAAACATATATGCATATATATATATATATATATATATATATATATATATATATATATATATATATATATATATATATATATATATATATATATATGTATACATATACACATATACATACATATAACATAAACACATATATAGATATCCACATATATACGTACACACACATGCATGCATATACACTCATTCATACAAAATGCATGCATTTATCCCACAATAATGTGTAGTGTATATGTGAATATATGTGTATGTGTAAATGTGTATATGTGAATATGTGTGTATATGTAAATATATATATGTGAATTTTTTGTGTATGTAGATAATCAGATTATTAATATCAAATACCATTATTTGTAGATTCTGATCAATCAGATGGAACTCCACCACCATCTCCTCATCGTGCAACGACTTTATACTGTAAGTATATCAAACATTTAATTTTAAATATATTTGATGGATACATAACTTATATTTTTTTTGTTTCTTATTATGTGCAGATTCTGATCAATCAGAGGGTACTCCACCACCTCCTACCCATGCAACGACTTCACATGTGTCCTCCGATAGGAATTATGATGAATTTTACTATGAAGAGCATATTATATGTTGGTGTAACTCTTGTTATGGCACGTATCGAAGACCACTTGGAATGTATTGAACATGAGGCAGAGTATGGTACTTTTGAGCATGCACCATCACCTAGTCAACGTGACAATGCTTGGGTATGTATTTTTTATATATATTAATGTCATTATTTTATTTAAAAACCATATATAAAATCAAATTATTGTTGGTATACAGGAATACTTGCTCGATGATGATGATGATGATAATTTTTCTCATAATGTTAATATACCTCGTACACGTCATGGACTTGCTGTTCATCAATTACAAGCAGAGGTTTCTAGAAATCCTCTATCTCGTGGTTTAGAGAATGAACGGCTGGAGATTATCCACTGTGAGCTTGTGATCGTTCTTTAGTACAAACATATGATAGAAGAAGATATGGAGGATGGAATAGAGGACCACTTCCTTTAGATGGAGAGGTTTTCAACTTTTGGGGTAATCGCTATATGATTGCTCCATCTTTTATTACTAATGCTGGTCGTGGTCTCTTTATTGTAGAGGATTTGTATGTGCCTCCAAACTCTGAAGTCACTCTTATGTCATTTTGTGTTCCTATATATGGATGGGGAGATTGGCACCGACTTTCACGTTATGTTCAAAGCATGAGTACTTATGGAATATGCTTGAATGCAGCATCCCTTACTAGTAGAAGGATTTTACATGCAGAAAATGAAAGATTATATATTGAAGGAAGACCTTACACACATGGAAATATAGCAGGTTTAATAAATAGTAGTCGAGGGTTACATAATAGTTCAAGGACTAATTGGACATTTGAGGAGTGTGAAAATAGTCATGAATCACCATACATGAGTAGAGATGTATCAAGATACATAGTTGTCAATGCTATTACTACATTACATGCTGGTGATGAACTATTAGTGAATTATGGATGGCGTAGACCTCCAAGAGCACCTTTTAGCTAGAGAGAATAAAAATTTCATATCCATATTTAATAAGTTATATACTTAATTTTTTATTTAAAGTTTTCTTTTTATTCATTTATGGAATACTAATGAATTTTATTTATATGTGTAGATTCCAACGTATGATGTTGATGATATTCCTCCACAACATTCACAATTACCAGTAAGACCTCATTTATCAGAAGCTTCCATGAGGAGGCTACACAAAACTAATCCTGTGCAATATGCAAAGTTGAAAGATCTATATTCAAAAGACGATAAAGTACAAGATTTGTGTGACAATGATGAAGATGATGGCATGGTAGATTTTATTGAGGATTGGTATCAAAATGACAGTGAGAGCATTGATATTTCTAAAAATGAGAAATATCTTCGAGAGGAATGCTTAAAGCATGTATATGAAGGAAGTCGTTTGACACTACTAAGTGCGAGCTTACTTATTCTCAACCTTCAAAATCGTTTTGGATGGAGTAATGTATCTGGTTTGACACTATTAAGGTATAATTTTCAATTTTTTATCTATTTATATATATGCATAATATATATATATATATATATATATATATATATATATATATATATATATATATATATATATATATATATATATACATGCACGTTTTTATTCTTACTTAGATAAGGTAAGAACCAGAACTTAAATTCAATGGACACTTTTTGTCCGTGCATGTTTTAAAACTATTAATGCATCTTTCAAAATATTCGCGTAAAATTTGTTTTTTTGGATGGCAGGATACGATTGTTTGTTTTGGAGGATATGAAGTATGTACCTTCATTGAATGATTTGTCGATTCTATCATATGTTCACTTCGAAAGTCTGAGAAACAGATTTATAATTGCTATTCAAAGATTTTGGCACTGTTTATAGGCCATACAATGGTACGTGACCTGGATGAATCGCATGCACAGAGGTTACTCAAGATAGAGCAATCTGATTATAATGGACTAGTACCAGCAAGATTCCTAGGGTATGCAGTAAACCTCTTGCATGTTAATGATGAGCATCTGAACTTTAGGATACAAAGTGGAAATCATGGTGGCTTGAGAGGATCACTTTTATACAGCTTGTTCATAAAACTTCAATGTCATAAACCTGAAGTTCTTTGAACAAGCTGTATAAAAGTGATCCTCTCAAGCCACCATGATTTTCAATTTGTATCCTAAAGTTCAGATGCTCATCATTGACATGCAAGAGGTTTACTGCATACCCCAGGAATCCTGCTGGTACTAGTCCCTTATAATCAGGTTGCTCTATCTTGAGTAACCTTTGTGCATGCGATTCATCCAGGTCACCATCGTATGGCCTATAAACAGTGCCAAATTCTTTGAATAGCAATTATAAACCCACTTCTCACACTTTCAAACTCAACATATAATAGAATCGACAAATCATTCAATGAAGGTACACACTTCATATCCTGTAAAACAAACAATCGTATCCTGCCATCCAAAACAATCAAATTTTGCGCGAATATTTTGAAAGATGCACATAAGCATACACATATATAAAATTATATGCGTATATATATGTATATTTATTTATTTACTTTTTTCAATATATCTTTTTTTGATAAACTTACAGGTTATTATCTGAAAAGTTTTTACCAAGTCAGAATATTCTTCCTACCTCACATGATGAAATGAAGAAGATAATCAACAATCTTGGTATAGATTATCAATGTATACATGCGTGTCCTAACGATTGTATTTTATATAGAGGTGAATATACAACCTCTTTGACATGTCCCAAATATCAATCTCCTCGATATAAGGTCGAAGAAGGTAAAATCCCAAAAAAGGTATTGAGACATTTTCCATTGGCTCCACGGATTAGACATATGTTTCAAAGCCCCGAATTATCAAAGCTTTTGACTTGGGGACATGATCACAAAAGTACTGATGGAATAATCAGAATTCATCATGATAGTGTTGCTTTTTAGCATATTGATTCTACATGGCCTGAATTTGCACAAAATCCACAGAGTCTAAAGTTAGGAGTTGCATTAGATGGGGTTAATCCATTCTCCATGAAATCCAGTAAATGATCAACATGGCCAATGGTAGTCATAAACTACAATCTTCCACCATATCTTGGCATTAAAAAGGAACATTTAATGCTTTCACTTTTAATCTCAGGAAAAAGACAAGTTAAAGATATGAATATATATCTTGCTCCTCTCATTGACGATCTTCAAGAGTTATGGAGAGGTATAAACGTCATTGATGTATTGAAAAGCATCAATGAAAGACATATAACGGTTCGTGGTATTGTGGCTTGGACTATTCACGATTTTCCAGGATATGGTGTTTGTTCAGGTATTGATGTAATTTTTTTATTCAATATGCATGTAAATAAATATGATTTAATCTAATTATATTTTTACCATTTTCCATGATGCAAGAATATCTACTAAGGGTTATAAAGCTTGTCCATATTGTGGTGATTGGTCGAGATCAATCTATAGTAAGAATCTCAACAAGAATATTTATCTTCGACATCAACGATTCTTGCGTGATGATCATCCATTAAGATCTAAAAGAGAAGCGATACATTTTAATGGAAAGCTTGAAACAGGTTAGTGTCCAAAACCCATGACGCCTATGGATTGGTATAAAAAATGGACAGATGGATCTCTGATAGATCCAGAAGCAGAAATCTTCAGTGATGATTCAGATAATGAGTATGTGAACAGAGGTAAAGGAAAATTGGCACTCGCAGAGAACATATCAATATGGTATTCTTTGGAGTATTGGAAAGAGTCAAAAGTATGTCATCTTCTTGATCCTATGCATATATTAAAAAATATTGGTTATTCACTATGGCAACATCTTCTTGGACTAAAAGATGCCACAACATCAAGGAATGATTTGGAAGATAAAAAATCCAAACCAAAGTTATGGCCAGTTTTTGATAGACATCGAGAAGAAACGACTTATGCACCTGCTCCTTGGGTACTTACAACAAAAGTGATACAGACTATCAACAATAGAATTCAATTGATTAAGACTCCTACAGGATACGGAGCATCTTTTCAAAACATGTTTACTATGGATGATTAGAGCTTATGTGGGTTAAAGACCCATGACTGGCATAACTTTTTGAAACATATTTTACCTTTGGTTATCGATGGATGTACAACGAAAGGAGTACGAGATGTGATCTATCGTCCTGGATCACTTATAAGGTAATTATGATACTTTTATATTTAATATGTATGAATATTGGATATCTTTTATTTTTTAATTAACTTCTTTATAATTTTTTTTATGATATGTATAGGTGGATTACATCCAAAGAGATTGACAAAAACTCAATCCCACAAAAGAAAGATGAATGCAAAGAGCTACTATGTTTGATGGAGAAAGAACTTCCTACTTCATTTTTTGATATTCAGGTTCATTTATTAGTCCATCTTGTAGATGAAATAAAGATTGCAAGTGTTTTCAACACTCGATGGAGGTTTTGGGTCGAGCGATCTATGGGAGTATTAAAAGGTTATGTGCGACAAAGAGCAAAACCAAAAGGATCCATGGCAAAGGGTTGGATGCTTGAAGAGTGCATGTATTACGTTAGTGAGTACCTTGAAAGAGTTCATGAAGAAGCTCCACGTGCATGGACCAACGAGTCTTCTTCAAAAATAGTAGATGAGGTATTATCAGGTAAGGGGGTTCCATTCTTATTTACATTTCAAGAAAAAAATGATGTTTCTACTTTTGTAGCATATAATAGCGAATGCATGCAAGCATTCCTTAGTGAGTACAAGGAAATTCAAAATCTCCGAAGTAAAAGGCAAAAAAACAAAAGATTTAGACATAATCTCGATAATAATGAGATTATAGATATATCTTCTTTCACAGATTGACTATATAGTCGTTTGCAACGCGCCAACGCAAATAATGAAGAAATTTCAGATGAGCAAAGAGAGTTAATGATAGGTTGTGAACGAAAGGTAATTTTATTAAAATAATATTTTATTTTTTTCATATATGTATGTTAGTTTCTATTTACTAATTGAATTTATTTTGCAGGCTCGAATGTTCACTAATATGTGGGCTTTTGGACAGCATACTAGAATCAAAGCCATTGATTCTTTACGTAAAACAGAGGATTCTAGTCTTGTTGCTTCTTTCAAGCAACTATCACGTGCTAGCTCAAAAGACACGAACCTTATAGATAGCGAACTTGGTTACGTAGGAACTATTGCTGGTATCTACGAAATTTCATTTTGTACATTCAAACAGGTAGAAAATAGTTTATATTTTTTTTATAGAGTTAGTTATTTTTTTAAGCACCTAATAATGGGTTTTTGTTGTTATATATTTTGATAGGTCATATTGAAGGTTGGCTGGTTTCGGGCGGAGCATAAAGGTATTAATTCCACATTAAGAAAGGAATTATCTGGGTTTTGGGCAATTGATTCTTCCAAGGTAATGCGATCTACTAAAGAACCATATATTCTTCCTAGGCATCTTGAACAAGCATTTTTAATAAAAACCCAGATGCTCATCCTTGGTGGCAAGTCATTCATGTGCAACCTAGAGGTAGGTCATTGTTTGAACAGTTTATTGTTAGAGAGATCGAAGAAAGTCCTCTTGATGATTCAGCATTAGATACAAATACATCAACATCTGAAATAGAAATTAGACTCATTATACGTGATAATGATACTAATCTTTTTGATGAAGAGGATAATTCTCTACATGCTGATTCTACTGATGAGGAAGAGGAATTACCAGAAATAGATATTAATCCATCAATAGATGATGTGATTCATGAGAACATAGATTTAACAATAGAAGAAATAAATGAAATCAATAAGGATAATGAAGATGAGACTATATTGATGTCTTACCAAAATGAT
This sequence comes from Ceratopteris richardii, assembly GCA_020310875.1. NCBI lineage: Eukaryota > Viridiplantae > Streptophyta > Polypodiopsida > Polypodiales > Pteridaceae > Ceratopteris > Ceratopteris richardii. The sequence continues at coordinate 61,961,629 of CM035421.1, read as the reverse complement.
GGCAATAATGAAAACATATGAGCAGATTAGATAGTAAATTCTACTCTAGTTATCGATCAATAACTTGACGCTTCTGAATGGATATCAGATAATATAATTTTTTATTAACTTGAATAACGATGAATCCTACTAGAGAGATGAAATCATGTTCTTCTAAGTTAGAACATGAAGCTCGGGGGTATGCCTAATATTTTATATATAGCTTTATCATCGAGGAGAAAATTTTTATCATGTATGTATGCATATGTGTGTGTATTCATGTGTATTATATGTATACATATGTTAGTATGCATATATATGTATTTCATGTATATGTATGTGTTTGCATGTGTGTGATATATGTATACATGTGTTAAATATGCATATGTGTATATATGCATATGCATTTATGTAAAATATTCATGTGTTCATGTAATATTTGCAACTATTTATAATTGTGTACATGTATATATGTATATGTATCTATGTGTAAATATGTACATGTAAATATGTATGCATGTATATATATGTTTATGTGTGCATGTAGGCATGTATATGTGATGTGTACATGTATATATGTATATATGTCTATGTGTAAATGTGTACATGTAAATATGTTAGTATGTATATATATATTTATGTGTGCATTTAGGCATGTATGTGTGATGCATAATATATCTACTCCATTTTATATTTATGTATCCTATCTACATGATGTGTATATATCTTTATATATATTATGATCCTTGTTAATTCCAGTAGCTATATATAGAGGCATAAGGTTGGGAGGAGAGACATCTCTCTAGTAGGACGTCGGAGGAATAGATGCAATGTGTACATATACTTCAAACATATGGCTAAAAGGTTGAATTAAAGTTTTTAAATTAGGGGTTTTAAAACCCTAATATCGAAATTAGTGTTTTCAATTTAGGATTTTTGAAATAGGATTTATTTATTTATTTATGCATATGCATGTGTTGTGTATGTATGTGTATCTATATGTGCATATGCATGTGTTGTGTGTGTATATATGCATGTGTATATGTATACATGCATGTAAATATGATTATATGAGTCTATGTGTGTGTACATAATGCATGTGCATGTGTATGTGAGTATGTGTACGTGTATGTGGGTATGTGTATGTGTCTATGTGTATTCATTATATGTGTGTAACTGCATGCATGTATATGTGTGTGTAAAAATGTGCATGTATGTGTGTATATGTATAAATGTGCATGTATATGTATATGTGTGTAAATGTGCATGTATGATGTATATGTGTGTGTATGAGTGTATTTATACCTCTAGTCTCACTCTTTTCTCTCTCTCTCTCATATACATACATACATGCATAAACACACATACTCATATCCACATCTACATACACACACACACACATATATATATATATATATATATATATATATATATATATATATATATATATATATATATATATATATATAAAAGCAGTGCATACTGTGCATTATCGCGACGATGAGCCATAAGTGTCCGCATCTCTTTTAGACACCACTTAAGCGAACATCCTCTCCCAAACTCTGTCTCAAGTGAACTAAGTACGTATTTTTTATCCCTCTCATCATGCTCACTACAAAAAAATACATAATGTAAATAAAACATAAGATATTTATTTCAGTTTATATGTAAAATTTTTACTTACTTACACGGTAAGTGGACAAAGCACAGGTAAGAGTCGCATAGTGCCCGCATCCTTCATTTGAACTCCAATCCATTCCCTACGTACACAATGTTCCCCTCTGGCTCTATATCACACTCTAGTCCTAAGGTGCCTATGCATGTCCTCATAGGCAACTCTGCTATGCTATCACGTGCTGGAGGTGGTATAGGTGTCTTGAAAATAGATAGATAAAAATAAATAAAAATATGTGTTATAATATCATTAAAAAAGTTTATGAAAGAAAACATACCTATGAGCAGATAGCTCTATCTCTCTTCCTGCATGTGGAGCCGCAGAAGAGCACTCGTCTAATCACTGGGTAAGCATCTGGATCGTATAGTCCAACTCCTCATCAAACATCTCTAAGTAATCACGTATTATGGCCCCTAGAGTATCAGACGGAACTCTTGCTCTCATAAGACTTTTTATGAGAGTGAGTTTCACCTTTCTCTCTCTACTAGGATCCATAATACCTAACATATAAAACAAAATGGTTAGAAATCAATATATATATATATATATATATATATATATATATATATATATATATATATATATATATATATATATATATATATATATACGTGTACATATGTATGTGTGTATGCATTAAGTATGTGTATGTATGCATGCATGTGTGTATGTATGTGCATGTATGTGTGTGTGTCTGTGTGTATGCATCATTATGAGTGTATGTGTCTATGTGTCTATGTGTGTATGTGTGTGTGTATGTGTGTGTGTATGTGTGTGTGTCTATGTGTATGTGTGTGCATCTATGAGTGTGTATGTGTTTATGTGTGTGTATGTGTCTATGTGTGTGTATGTGTCTATGTGTGTATGTGTATGCATGTATGTATGCATATGTGTATATGTGTGTGTATGCATTATGTATGCATATGTGTGTGTATGCATTATGTATGTGTATGTATGCATGTATGTATGTATGTATGCATATGCATATGCATTATGTATGTATATATATGCATGTATGTGTATGTGTGAGTATCTCTCTCTATGTGTGTGTATGCATATATGTGTGTGTGCATGCATATATGTGTGTATGTGTGTGTAAATGTGATTGTATGTGTGTATGCATGTGTATGTGTGTGTATGCATCATTATGTGTGTATGTGTCTATATGTGTTTGTGTGTGTGTGTATTGAGAAGAGATGGATAGGTATGTGATTGAAGATAAAGAGGTGTTGCAAAATCCTTGATCTACACCAGCCAAATGAACTCCATGAGTATATGGTGGGCCCTTTTAGCTTGCCAATGGATGTATTAGACACCCTATGTACCTTGGAAGATCACTCTCAAAAAGATAGATCAAAACAAATAAGTTGGAGTTAGCTCAGAGGTGAAGAACTTGCTATTTTGGTTCATACACCTGTCTAGTGTTTTTCATAATTCTTTGAGTACAACAACAATTAGCTTAATTCCTCTTGGGGACGTCTAGTTAACTTAAAAATCTAACTTTCAAAAGTAATTTCATAAAAGAAAATGAACCACACACGCTGAGAATGATGTTTAACAACTAATGACATCGTCCCGATTTTCACGGGTTGCTACAGTAATGTGACCAGTGAGCAGAAAAGGAACATAACTCCAGATTTAAAAATCCAATGATTATGAAATTTTGCATCCTTATACTAGAAACTAGTATGAATCCAACAAGCTTTAAATCATTGAATTGGAATACGTACACACTGCAAAACACCTCTGACAAGATGAGTACAAAAGTCAGGTACCTGACAGAGAAGTGAAAATGAACAGACAATGTTGACTTCAATTGAACATAACGGAAGATTGAAACACCCAAATGAAATGAAAATTGGTGAGCATATAGTATACTTATAGAGATAACTTTGCCAAGTTAAATCACAAAAAATGATGCACCAAGCTCAGAGAAACCATCTCTGCAATCTGACTGAGAAAACTAAGAGATATGGCAATGAGTAGTACACTTCACAAGAACATGGAAATATGAACTCAAATGATCATGAAAGTTAAAGTACATTGCTTGTACAATACAATGGACTTACTGATACATATGTGTGCCTTGGAATCACACCTTGATATGGCATAAAGCTCAGCTCTTGGAGGTCTTCACATAGGTCTCTCTAACCATGACTAAAACTGCCACCTATTTATAGTTGAGCTTGGGAGGCTAACTTCCCTCAATCACTCTCCAATCAATTAGTGATTGATTTGATTCTCTATCTACCACAAATCACGAATTTGTGGCTCCTCTTTCCTTTTTTGATCAAGTGGACTCAACCACTTAAGATTCTTTCACTTTTACATTAAATAAACTGTTCAAAAGTTACAAGAGGTAGTTCACAACTATTCAAAAGTTACAAGAGGTAGTTCACAAGTGAACTTTACATTTTCTTCATTTTCAGGCTTCTTCTATGACTTTGTGGGACTCAAGCCAATACTTAGGCTTGTCATAGACTTGCTCCAACAGCTCCCCCTCAAGCCAAGTATTCTTGAGGTCTTCAATCTTCCAAGATTACCTGTAAACCTATCATAGCCTTGAATTTGTAAAGCTTTGTACCATCCAATGCTTTGGTTAGAATATCTGCACATTGTTGATGAGTGGACACATATGATATTTGAATCTCTTTGCTTAGAACCTTCTCTCGTACATAGTGATAATGAACTTCAAATATGTTTAGTCCTTGTGAAAATAGGATTAGCAGCCAAATGAATAGAACTCATATTGTCACCATAAATAGTTGGAGTTCCAAACTCCAATCCAAGATCTTTGAATAATGTCTGCATCCACATAGCTTCTTGTGTAGCTATGGTAAGACCTCTATATTCAGCTTCAGTAGAAGAGAAAGAAACTGTGGGTTGCTTCTTGGATGACCATGAAATAAGCTTTGAGCCTACAAAGGTAAGATAACCTAAAGTGCTCCTTCTATCTTCCTTGGAGCAAGCCCAATCTGCATCAGAAAATAGCTTCAAACCTAAATCAGATACATAAGGATAATAAAGTCCTTCATTTATGGTTCCTTTGAGATACTTGAGAATCCTTTTGGCAGCATCCATGTGTGGTTTCCTTGGTGTGTGCATAAATTGACTTAGCACACTCACACTGTAACATATATCTACTCTTGTCAACGTGGCATAGTTGAGACTACCCACTAGACTTTGATATGATGTGATGTCCTCTATGAGTTCACCTTCATGTGAGCTCAATTTGTGATTGACCTCCATTGGAGTACCTGCAATCTTACAATCTTGCATCTTGAATTTTGCCAACATGTCCTTAATGTAATTTTTGTTGGAAGTGAGGTAGGCCCTTGGCTCATCTCACAGGTCCATGGATCCATAGTTCCAGTCATGTACAACATTAATTCCAGCAATCTTCCATATTGACAAAACATGAACATACCACAACTTAATCATAAAAATGATGAGACAAAGATAGAGAAAGAGTAGACGACATGTTTAAGGTGTTACATAAGCCATCGCTTACTCATAGTATCATATATATCAATGTTCAATGTACAATGTGGGAGCAAAACTCTCAACCACTCTATGTGATGAGAAATAGATGAATGAGTGAATGAACGTAACAAACATATTCAGATGTATGGGCAGTAATCTGAATATACATGAGATGTGTGACCTAATACGTTATAGAAGAGTGAATATGAGTGACTGAAAGAGGAAGTATCAGTGTGAAACTGATAATCAACAAACCCTCATCTGAACTTAAGCTATGGAAGACCCTAAGTCAGATACGTGTGTGAAAAGATCACATAATTAAAAAGTAGCAAGGAATGCTAACAAGTTTGTTGCCGGAAATCCTCAGACTCATGTGAACACACCTTCTCAAACACCTCATCAAATATGCATAAAGCATATACGTACTGATTCTCTTGTACCTATGCTGTATAGGACTCCTCCTGATATGAACCCCACAGCCTTCATAAAATTCAAGTAGTACCTATGTGCATAAAGAGAATACGTACCTGAATACTTAACATAAGATGTAAATCTTATGTTAACCACCATCCAATGTCTTTGAAGTAGCCCGACATCTTCTTGTAGAAGACAATCTTCAACATGATATCTTCCTGTGGAAGACAATCTTCAAATACACCATGTAGATGGCCGATCCTCACCATTAAGCTGTTAATGACCAAGTCTTCTTGTCATGAACAAGAGATAACCTCCTCTTCATGTGCTAGAGTGTGAGCACACCCTTCATCTTCTCCAAGAAGAATCATTAAGAAGAACTCCATAGCTGCTCTGCAACATGCTTCAAGTTAGCACCATGGCTGCCCCATGTGCTAGACGAAACACCACCTCTATTGAGGTTCAAGCTCCAAGCTTGTGTTGAATACTAGGTGAAGGATGATGTAAACAATGAGCCAAACTGTTTATATAGTTTTATATTAGCCTCCAAAAGCACCTTCAAAAGCATAAAACTCGCGTATGATCGCTATTTGATAACGGAAACGCAATCTATCGTTGCTTGTATTCGAAGAACCCTTCATCGCGATCCGTGAGTTTTTGAGAAAAGCTTGTAGACTAAAATAATTACGAAGACGCTGCAGCTCACAGGATTTGAGCCTACACCAATCGTTTAAGGGTGTTTTCACCTATCCAAGGCGCCCGCGGCTTTTGTTGTAGAAGGTCCTATAAAAAATTGCATGCTATGCTTTAGTTCTGGACACTTTTGACCAATAGTGTCATTGTTTTCCAACAATCCCCCCTACAATGTCATATTGGTACAAACTGAACTAGATCTGCAATCTGTCACAAACTCCAAACTATCACAAGCTTCAAGCTTGTACTCCCGTACTTCAGAACTTGTTCTTCAAAAGTCTTCTTCAAAATTGAATTTGACTTTCCTTCAAAAATCTGAACTTGCTAAGTATGAACCATAATACTTGAGAAAATATGCAAACTAGATATCCAATAGTGAACTCATCAAGCAATCACTACTTGACAACAAATATAGCATGAACTGTCTTTGAACTTGCTATTTCCTGTCTTAAAAAACTTGAAAACATACACTAGGATCCACATATTTGCATTTTCCTTCCAAAAAGGTTTCTCAACGTACTTCTACTGTGTCATGTAAATACACTAAACAAAATCAGGAACTGAATCCTGGAACTTGTGGTTGAAAAATCACAACTTAGTGTATTATGAACACTACTGGTTCATCTCTGACTGTACTAAAGTCAAATCAACTCAACTCAATTGAAATCAACTGAAATCAATTGAAATATGAGTCAAAAAATCTATGATGTCATCATGTCTTCATCCTTTAAATCCTTCATACCTCTTTCCTTCAGAACTTGGTATAAACATATATGTGCACACTTCTCAAATATACCTTTCTGAAATATCAAGTTTCTCTTCAATAGAACTTTGGAATCTTCTCCTGAACAGGAACATCCTAACAGGAACTTCCTCCAAACATTCTTCTTCTTCCTTCTTCTTTCAAAGCTGGAACATAAAGAGAACCTGACAAAGGAAATATAGGAATACCTAAAATAGGAATACTTGTAAGTATGAATATGCATTCTTTCACATATGGCTTGAAAATAAGTCTTCATGTTTCATCACCCCCCTAGATGATTTAACACTAGTATCCAGTATTCTTCAAATATATCAGACTTTATGAAATCTGGAACGTCTTCCTTCATAAATCTGATGTTAAGTGATCAATACATGTATCTGAAACAAAAATTCTGAATCCTTTTTATTAGCATTGATCAGATGCCAATAGTTTTCCATGTCATTCCACAACTTTCCAAAATCTAGAATAAGGTTAGCTGATCCTAACATAACAAAACCTTGTTGAAAGCTTTATAGGATTCATAACCTTCAGTAACATAACAAAAATATTTTTCTATCTCTCTGCAACACAAATATGATAGAATCTGAATCTTTGACTTACTTTTTCCAATGCTAAGAATCTTCACAAACAAAGGATAGACAACTGACTCATAAATACTCAAGATCTTCATGATCATTCAAGATCAATGATCTCTCTTGTGTAGAATCTGCTCTTATCAAACCTTCATGTCTGAATGATTGATTTGCTACCTGAATGTCTCTAAGTGTCCATGCTTCTTACAAAGTTAAAAACTTTTCTTTAACCAAATCCTTTCAGGAATCTGCAATTCCTACTTGAAACATAAGTGGAAAAAACTTCTCACCTTGAGAACTCCAAAAGCTGCAAGTTGATACTTCATAACTTTTCATATTCTACCCGGGTGAAATGTGATAGTACCTGCTTGACTTTCTTTTGGCTAATTCCACTTCTCAATCAAGTGATAGGATATGATGGAAGATCCTTTTGAATACAAGCATGTATCCAAAAATCAAGACAATCACTGAAAGTAGATTCTCCATTGACTTGTACATCAACAAGATTCTAAATTTTCTGAAGTTTCTGAAAATACGAATATGAGGTAACCTTTTCCAAACATAAAACCTCAACCCAAGTCTTCAACATCTGCTACAAAAAAACTCTTTTACCTTAAGAGTTAGATAAAGAAGAAATATACTTGTCTGCAACTTGTCATATATCAAGTAGCTCTGTATTGACACACCAAAAATTCTTTGAGGGAACATATAAGCTGCCTGCTCAAAAGCTTCAACTAAAACATAACTCATATACATATGAGTCAAAAGTTATATCTGCTGCTTTTCTTTCTCTCAATGCAATTCTTTGTCAAATCTACTAAATCATGACCAAGTGTAATGCAAAACAAGAAACTGCTTCTTCTTTAAACAAGATGTTCTCGTAGACTTGTCTTTGGATGTAGAGGATAAAATATGAAAAGTATATGGAAAATATATGAGAAAAGGAAGCCTTACTTTTCTTTTGGAAATAATGGACTTTCTTCTACATCTTTCTTCCACTTGATGATGTCAGCATCTTCAAACTTCTCTTCCATACCTTTTGTTCTCTTCATTTTGAAGTAGCAAACACTCTTGACTTCTTCAACTGAACTTTTTCTCTTTCTCTAATGCTAAGAGTAAGAGATAAAACAAACAAGGTATACAAATGGAAGTGAATATAGAATCATGTTTTATCATCTCCTCATATCTCTGAATCAAAATGCTGTTTCAAATGTCTGAAACAACTAAATTCACCAATCTTTCGTCTGAATGATGAATTACCCTTCTAGAGTTACCTTCTCTAGATACATTTGTACCTTGATTCCAACCAACTTACAACAGAAAAAATGCCGTAAAACTCATTCCATTTTTGCATTTGTCTTCTTAGATGAACTTTCTTGTCATGAAAGAGATTTTTCAAAACTCTCTAGAAAAACCTCTAGATACCTGTTTTGATGTAGCTTTTAACTTTCAAATGATGAAAGTGTATAAAAGCACTCCTTGAATTTCTTCAAATCTCTTCATAACTGCTCTTCTAAGACATGACCTGCAAATGATAATCTGATAGTAGAAACTGATACCTGTGATTTGATGTTGATCTGATTTCTTCAACTTCTCTAAACCATTGTTCTTCCTTGAATTTGAAGTAGTCTTCTCTTCATCAAGTCTGGGTCTTCAAACAATACTTTTGTAAAGTATTTGCATACTCTTCCAAAAATATTTGCCTGCTAACAGATCATCAACTTTATACTCCACATTGATGAATACACATGTAACTGCATTGTCTAATTCTCAAATCTCTACTCATCTAGATTAAGTGTGTATGTTAAATGTCAAATATTAGAAAATGCTTTCAAATCATATGTTGTAAACCTGGAAGTCTGGAAAACCTGGGGTATGAATGAGCCTTAATGCATTGATGCCAAAGATCTAAAGTTTTGAAATCAAAACCTTAGTGCTCTGATACCAAATGTTGGAAGTGAGGTAGGCCCTTGGCTCATCTCACAGGTCCAGTCATGTACAACATTAATTCTAGCAATCTTCCATATTGACAAAACATGAACATACTACAACTTAATCATAAAAATGATGAGACAAAGATAGAGAAAGAATAGACGACATGTGTAAGGTGTTACGTAAGCCATCACTTACTCATAGTATCATATATATCAATGTTCATTGTACAATGTGGGAGCAAAACTCTCAACCACTCTATGTGATGAGAAATAGATGAATGAGTGAATGAATGTAACAAACATATTCAGATGTATGGGCAGTAATCTGAATATACATGAGATGTGTGACCTAATAGGTTATAGAAGAGTGAATATGAGTGACTGAAAGAGGAAGGATCAGTGTGAAACTAATAATCAACAAACCCTCATCTAAACTTAGGCTATGGAAGACCCTAAGTCAGATACGTGTGTGAAAAGATCACATACTTAAAAAGTAGCAAGGAATGCTAACAAGTTTGTTGCTGAAAATCCTCAGACTCATGTGAACACACCTTCTCAAACACCTCATCAAATATGCATAAAGCATATACGTATTGATTCTCTTGTACCTATGCTGTATAGGACTCCTCCTGATATCAACGCCACAGTCTTCATAAACTTCAAGTAGTACTTGTGTGCATAAAGAGAATATGTACCTGAATACTTAACATAAGATGTAAATCTTATGTTAACCACCATCCAATGTCTTTGAAGTAGCCCGACATCTTCTTGTAGAAGACAATCTTCAACCTGATATCTTCCTGTGGAAGACAATCTTCAAGTACACCATGTAGATGGCCGATCCTCACCATTAAGCTGC
>CM035421.1:61888757-61931257 GCA_020310875.1 Ceratopteris richardii | reverse complement strand
AATGTCTTGCTGCTTTTGCCCATCTATCTTCTTCATGGTATGATTCACTGGTGGGTTTCTCTCTGTTTTCTTATGTGTGAAGGGCGCCATATGCATAGTTTGCAATGTTCGTTAGATGTCTGTTGCCTTCACCTTATCTGGTATTACTCTTACAGATGTCTATGGCTCGAAATCCCATACAATTGTGCTAGGGATGTCAGTCATATTTGTGTCTGCAGGCATGATTTTTTAAAGCATTATTAGCACTTGACCTGTCCTACTACTCCTTGTGGTTTTTTAAGGTAGGTTACAAAGAAAGTTCCCATTTCCTCAGCTGGTATACTGCTATGTACTTCCTATCTAGATACTGGCCAAGGGAGGAAATGCAACCTTCCTCCTGTAGATATGGGGATAATAAGAGCTCTCTCCTCAATAGCAGGTGGCAGATTTGGCTGGGATTGGAGAATATCCTCAGTGTCACTACTAGGTTGTTTGCTGAGTACAACAAGTATAACCTCTTGTGGCAGTGGATGGGAGGCCCTTGCAATTCTGTGTTGAAGAACAGTAAGACTGAGCAGAAGTCTACTCCCAATCTTTTTGAAAGTTGGCTATGCCCTCTATCCTGGTAGAATCATGTTTTGTGAGCTCTGCTGCTATTGGGTCAAGTGGGGTAACTTTCTTTTCACCTTGTCTTTTTGGAATTCTGAAACTAGTATGCAGTGCTCTTGGTGTAACTTCTTTTCTCACCACAGCTGGAGTGCCATGGGGAGTACTGTTGTCTGCTCTCTGTGTGGTTGTCTAGTTTGGGAGTCCTTGCAACCCTCCTCTTGTTTGATATGGGGTAGGCAGTGCTCTCCCCTCTTCAACAGGTGGCACAGCTATGTGGGGCTGGAGAATATCCTTAGTGTCTCTGTTAGGATTTATGCTGGGCTCAACAAGCATATCTCCTTGTGCCAATGGATGGGAGGCCCTTCCAATTCTGTGTTGAAGAATAGTAAGACTGATCTAAAGCCTGCTCCCAATCTTTTGAGAGCTGGTTATGGCCACTATCTTGGTAGGACCGGGTCTTGTGAGCTCTGCTGCTATTGGGTCAAGTGGGGTAACTTTCTTCCCATCTGGTCTTTTTGGAACTCTAAAACTAGTTTGCAGTGCTCTTGGTGTATCATCTTATCTAACCACAGTTGATGTGCCATGGGGTGTACTACAGTCTAATCACTATCTGGTTGTTTGGTTTAGGATTCCCTGCAACCCTCCTCCTCTCTGATTTCGGTTAGTAAGTGCTCTCTCCTCAACAGCAGTTGGCAGAGATTGCTAGGGCTAGAGAGTTTCCACTATGTTTGTTTTGAGTTGGATAACAAAGGTGTTTTTTGTTCTATTATTAGGGATTCTAATTAGTACTTTTATCATTCATCCTTCAGGTTGAAATTTAAATGTTATGCTCTCTACATTAAGTGTTTCTTCCCCAGACATAGGGCTCAGTCTGGGAAGACTGTTGTTAGTAAGAAGAGAGTCCAGTCTGGGGCTGCATCCAGCAAAGGTGGAGCCTATGGGAAACATTATCTTTTGGGGACCAGGCTGACTGTTGAGTTTAAAAAGAAGATCTCATTATGTTAGTGATTGGGAGACAGTTGCATTACTATGCTGAAGACCAAGCTTCACCTTGCCTATTGGTATTGTCAGTGGGATACTTGGTCCAAGGAAGAGTCCTCAAGAAAAACTTATTTGATGGATTTACCCAAATTTTTGAAAGATGAATCTACCCTATATCTTGTTAGAAACATGTTCTTTGACATCTGCTACTATTGGGGTAAAATTCTTTGCATCCTACGTGCTTGGATTTCTGAGTTGGCTTGTAGTTCTCCTGGTCTGTCTTTTTGTATAAGTGGCCGCTTATGTCAGTCCTACCTTTTCCTCCTCTTGTTGGTTGGCTTCTGCAACAAAATGGTAAAACCTGGCCTGTTGACTCTGTTTGGTGCTGTTAACTTACTGGTTTATCCTCCTTGGGATGGGTTCTATTTCTGGCTGTGCATCAGGTATTCTATCCCTCCTCATGGACTTAATCAATATCTTGTCTTTTAATGTGAAAGGGATTACTGATCCTGTCAAGGCCAAGGTGGTCAACAGATGGTTGTTGGAGTCTTCTCATCAGCCTAACTTTATTTGTTTGCAAGAGCTTAAAGTTGGTGGTCCTGACTTGAGGAATAATCTTCAAGTCTTGTCCAGTAAGCATTCAGGGTTCATTACCAATCATACCAATGGTAAAGGTGGCTCTGCTATTGGTATTTCCTCTAACCTTCGTCATCTTGTGGAAAAAGTCATTCAGAGAAACTCTAATCAGTGGGTTGCTTTAAAATGTGTTCATCCTCTTAACTTCACTATTGCTAGCATATATGCCTCTAATAGTTCTATTGTCAGATCTGCCTGCTGGGAAGAGCTGTTTGGGCTTCCTGGTGATGTTATTCTTGCTGGAGATTTTAACATGGTTTTGGACAGTGACGATAGATATAGCAGCCGAGACAACATCTTGCACGAGAGAAAAAGAGAGAGCTGGTGTCATCTGTCCAATACTCTTAATCTGATTGATTGTACTTCTTCCTCTGGCCACACTTGGAGTAATAGGAATGCTACTAACTTTTTGTTTGCCATACTAGATAGGGTCTACATGAACATCTCAAGGTTTCAAGATCTTTGGCAGTTTAAATGTTTGCATGGTCACTCCATGCAGGTGTCGAATCACACCATTTTGGTTACTAAACTGTTCGTTAATTGTCATGATCACAAAGCTGGCTGGCCTCACCTGGACCCCTCCCTACTTAAGATCCCCTGTGTTAAAGGAGAGATCATTAATATCTTTAAAGCGCACTTTGCCCGTCAAGTGTCCCCTTTTATTGCTTGGGACAATTCTATCAAGGATATTCAAAGGATTTTCACCTTTTACAAAGCTAAGGCCAAAGAGTTGAGGATGAAAAGAAGGATGATGATTGCTCAAGAGATAGAAGCTATCAAGAGCTCTCAAAATGGGAGCAATGACTATAGTCAGAGGGTCCTCGATCTTCGAAATAGGTTAAGACTGGAAGACTACCTCCTTGCTAGTGGTGCCCATGCCACGTCGAGAGAATTTGGGGCCAGTAAGGTGGAGAAATTGAATAAGCACATGTTTAATCTGCTAAAGAAGAAAAAAGTCTAGGGATTTTGTCCCTATGTTGAAAAGGTCCACTAGTGGGTATGCTACCTCTACCTCTCACAACCTGCAGGAGGCTGTTTGCTTCTTTATGAATGTTTTCTCAGTGCCTCCCAAGAGAGGAGAGGACATCCAGTGTGCTAGAGCCATGATTGCCCTAAAGAGAAAGAAGATGATCTCTCACCCGTTGGCTGCTATCCTGGACATGCCCCTCTCTGACGGGGAGATTAGAGAAACCATTTGTAAATTGAAGCCCTACAAGTCGCTTGGGTATGATGGTATTCCTAATGAATTCTTTCAGGAGCTCATTGATTTTCTGGTGCCCATCATTCTCTTGATTTGGCAAGAAGCCATTAGGAGAGGTACTCTTTCTTTCTTCATCAATTCTAGAGTGATTAAGTTGATTCACAAAAAGAGACCCAAGGACGACCTCAATAGCTTGAGACCTATCTCTTGCTTGACTTCTCTTTACAAGATTTACACCTCCACGCTCGCCCGCAGACTTAGCCCCATCATGGATGACATAATTCTCCTGGAACAAAAAGGGTTCATTAAAGGTAGATACATTCTTGATGCCATCATTTCTATTTGGGAAGGTATGAACTACGCCAAAGAGGCCAACCTTGACACCTTCTTCTTTAAGGTTGAATTCGACAAAGGCTATGATAGGGTTGATTGGCACTTCATTCTCTAGTCTTTACATGATGTTGGTTTAGGGAAAAATTTTATCAAGTTCACCAGTATTCTCTTTGGTAATGCTAACTCCGAGATTTCTATCAATGGTCAAATTTTTTACCCCTTCAGACTTCACAGGTCTATTCGTCAAGGTTGCCCCCTTGCTCCTCTTCTGTTCGCCATTTGCAGTGATGCCTGTGGATGGCTGGTTAGGGACTACATGACTCAAGGAACCATCAGAGGCATACAAATCCATAAAGCTAGTATGAAGCTTGGTCTTCAGATGTTTGTCCATGATACCAATATGTTAACCCTTGCTGACAATGTCTCGGCCGATTCTTTCCTTTCTTGTCTTCATACTTTTTGTTTGGCTAGTAGGTGTATTGTTAATCACAAGAAAACTGGTTTTTTTTCTACTAACAATTCTGTTCCGGTTTCGGTGCATATTCATGGCTGTTCTATCATTAAAAAAGGTGAAGTCTTCCAGCTCTTGGGCATTCCTATGGGTTTTGGTATTTCCTTTGAGTAGAGATGGAATTGGGTTCTATCTAAATTTAGAGATAACGTAACTAAATGGCTTTCTTTTCAGCAAAATCTTGCTCACATGGTTTTTTTTTAAACACTATATTCTGCCCACCATCACGTATTTCCTTGCGTGTTAGATGCCTAGCAAAAAACACTTGTCGTAGCTCATTGCTTTGTCTCGGCGGTTCCTTTGGGGTGGCACGCAGGTCACCAACAAAAGTTCCCAAAGTTGCGTGGAATGTGTGTTGTATGAAGAAAGAAGAGGGTGGTCTTGGTATCATCTGCCCTCTCAAGATGGCTACTTAGCTGGCTGCTAAGTGGATTGTGAGAGCGTCTGTCAGTAATGACTTCTAGGCTTGTTTTGTGAAAAGGAATATTCATAAATTTGACATTGTTGGATTCAAATGCTGGAACAAAGCTGACTTGTGGGATGTCATCTCTCCCCCTTACATGTTCTCCCCCTTTGGTAGCAGGCTGGTGTGCTCCTTTTGGAGGGCTTGGATGAAAGTCAAAAGTATGTATAAAATTCCTTTTGATTTTGCTACTAACTTATCTTTTCAGGTGCAGAAGTCAGCTTGGATTGGTTGGAAGGAGGTCCCACCTGACTACCATCTATCCATTAGAATGAACGTGTAGAAAAGCTAGTTACTCCAAATGGACAGACTATTTCATTGGGAATCACGTAATCACTGAAGACTCCATTTTTGCTACTAACGGCCTTTCTTTTACCTGTAAGCAGATTCTGAAGAACAAAAGGGAGGAGTTGTTGGTTATGGTGGTTGGGTGTTATCCTCCTATATTTTTGAGTACTGGTGCTATTGCATCTGACATGTACAGATCTACAAAATGAACTCTTTTATTCCCATCTCCAAGATCACTCCTAAGCTGAACAAGAATTGGAAAGTGCAATGGTCCCCATCTTAGTGGAAATTCAGATTCTTATGTATTTGGGTGTTTCCCCCCTCCGTTAAGCAGTCTTGCCTCGAGTGGCTCATTGTGCACAAGGGGTCGTGGACTAGGGAGAGAGCTAGCAAGATTAATATTGAATTTGGTAAATGTACCCATTGTGGCCAATTTAAAGACTTGGCTCACCTGTTTATCAATTGTCAGCAGGCTCATAACTTTTGGGCATCGATCAATCTTTACTATTTGAGCAATGGCCTCCGTCAACTTGGCTACAGAGAAATACTCCTTGATGTGTGCTTTAAGATGGATATGGTGCTTTGGCATTTGATTAGAAACCACATTTTGTGGTCGATTTGGAAGAATAGATGCTCTAATGTCTTTTCCAGCAAACCCAAAGATTTCAGATACTTTTGTAACACTGGTATCCACAAAATTATGTATTTATGTAACTCCTCTATGACCGATGCTATTGATAGAGTCACAAGCACTCATGAGTCCTAAGGAAGAACAACTACAGGAAATGGAAACATCTCTTGCTTAATTTTTATTCTAGGAAGAGGAGTCAAATGTGCACCCTCCTTAATGCCCTGTTGTAACCTGGCCTTTCTGGCGGCTTGACATGTCTTGTCCTTTAGTGGGGGTGAACTTTGCTTTTCCTCTCTGTATTTTTTCTTTTCAATATTAATCTTTCTAGTTCTGTCAAAAACAAAACCTCATGAATCGGTTGACCTCTTGTGCACGAATGGCTAACCAAAAGCCCCCATTAACACATCTTCCGCCTTTATGATCCTGACAGTAGGTGATTGTAAAGCTAATGGCGTTAAAGTGATTTCCTTGCTTGTTTGGCTTGGCTGAGGTTTTTTTTGGACATACAAACAAATATGTCCAAGTCCGATGCTTCAAATGATGCGTCCTTTCATGTAAGCGAACCACCACATCTATTTAAGTAATCTCTTCTCAATTAATTTGATGAGGAACAGTTATATGAATGTCTGTGCGCCTCCCGTCCTGCCATGTTGAACAGTTATATGGATGCCTGTGCGCGTCCGATCTAGCCATCGTGACTATTCATCCCTTGCATTTGAGGGCTTGGCATTTGGTTCCAATCTTCTGAGATCCAGTAACACCTACTCTTTGGGGGGAGGAGGGGGGGAGGGGCGGGCTGTCATGGCATGCATTTACAAGGCACTGATAATCTTTTCTCTTTAATGTATTTCCATGTAGACCTTGTTATTGTTTCTGTTCACGAGACACTGATAATCTATCAATCAATTCTTGGTTTCTTCGGCAATACAGAGAAAGTTATGGCAACAAGGATAGATAATTGAAGAGATAGATAAATAAAGACACACACACATACACACACACACACATATATATATATATATATATATATATATATATATATATATATATATATATATATATATATATATATATATATATATATATATATATATATATAATTGAACGAGTAGATAATCGAATAGATAAATAGATATAGATGGATAGATCTATATAGATAAATAACTGAGACATAGAAGAAAAATTGAATGGATAAATAATTGAATAGATAGATAGTTGGATACAAAGAGAGATGACAAAGTCCATGGATAAATAGATTTTTATATAGTTAAATATAGATAGGTAGGTAGATACCTAGATAAATAATTTCATGCTTAGAAATATAGCCAGATAGCTAGATAAGTAGATTTATAATTAAATAAAAAGATTAGTGTAGTGCGGAGAACGATGATCTTCATATTTCATCTTTTGACCTCATAGGGCTATTGCAACGGATGACACCACATGGTTTGAAGCCTCTACTCTCCGTCATATAGCATTCTCCATTTCATCCTCCAGTTTTTCAAGACTTGCATTCCCCCCATCCACCCCCCTCCAGCATCATCCTCCAACCCCTTCCACCCTCCTCCACCCCCCTCAACCCTCAACCCTCCACCGTCACCATCCACCTTCTCCACCCTCCTCCACCCTCCATCCCCCTCCACCCCCCACCATCACCCTCCAACCCCCTCCACCCTCCTCCACCCTCCACCCCCCTCCACACTCCACTGTGACCCTCCAACCCCCTCCACCCTCCTCCACCCCCCTCCACTCTCCACCATCACCCTCCAACCCCCTCCAACCCCTTCCACCCTCCTCCACCCTCCACCCCCACCCTCCACCATCACCCTCCAAACCACCTTCAACCTCCTCCACCGTCACCCTCGAACCCCCTCCACCCTCCTCCACCCTCCATCCCCCTCCACCCTCCACCATCACCCTCCAACCCTCTCCACCCTCCTCCACCCTTCTCCACCGTGCACCCCTCCACAGTCACCCCCAACCCCCTCCTCCCTCCTTCCCCCTCCTCCCTCCTTCCCCCTCCTCCCTCCTTCCCCCTCCACCCCCCTCGACCCTCCGGTGTCACCCTCCAACCCCCTCCACCATCCTCCACCCTCCACCCCCTCCACCGTCTACGGTCACCCTCCAACCCCCTCCACCCTCCTCCACCCCCTCAACCATCACTCTAAAGCCCCCTCCACCCTCCTCCACCCTCCTCCACCCTCCTCCACCTCCACCCCCTCCACCATCACCCTCCAACTCCCTCCACCCTCCTCCATCACCCTCCAACTGCCTCCACCCTCCTCTGTCATGGACAAAGGAAACCATCCTAAACCTTAGATTCCATGTGAACCCTGTATCTCATGATTGGTTCAGAATTAGGAGAAACCAATGCTTCCATTACGTCTGGAACGTGCCAAACCCTAAGATCGACTGTCTACTTGCCTGATTCGGATATCCAAAGCTCATGTTTCAAGTCGATGACATCATGATGACATCATCAAGTCGCAACCGCCCTTGGGAACCACCCTTGAAAACCTATATAAGGAGGGGTTGGCCACATTCATAATCAGTCTTGCCAATACCAATCTTGGGAGCTCAAGGAGTCATGACCGCCAAGTAAGTACTCTTCAAGTTCCAGTTCTAGTTCTTGTCTTGTTCCTAGTTCTAGTCTAGTTCTTGGACATACTATCTTGTCCCCTTGTAATCTCATAGTACAAGATCTTGTCGAGTTCTTTCGTGTATCCAGTTCATCTCCCAGAAGGGAGTTCTTGTAATCCAGATATCTTGTCTCATACTTACGATCCGAGGTTGTGGGATCTCCTGTATCATCTCTAGTCCAGTTTTCCATACCTATTGGTCCCGGGTTGTGGGACATCTTGTATGAGTCACGTATTCCTGTATCATTTCCCATTCGTGGGTGATCTTGTAATCAAAAGAGTATTTCCGAAATCTTGTCTATTGTAGTCAGAGAGCACAATCTAGTGCTCCCCTGACATTTCGGCAAGACTATCGTCTATCCAAGACCAGCCATCATGGAGAACACTTATGAACAGATTGTAGCATCACTTCAGAGTCTCCAACAACAAGTCGAAGACCTAAGTCATCGACAGACACAAGTCGAGATGGGACATCGAGTGCATGTAGGTGCACTCCTCCAAGAATTACAAGAACGAATCCGGAGTCTTCAAGCAAATCAAGGGAGTATTCAAGTGAATCAACGGCCTAGTACATCATTTATGAAGGAACCCAAGATTTGCATGCCAGAAAAGTTCGATGGTGATCGCACAAAGTTCCGAGGATTCTTGCAACAAGTCAAATTGTACATCCGTATGCAGCCTGATAGATACCCTGATGATGCATCCAAGGTCGGTTTTATTGGAACCTTGCTCTATGGTCAAGCTTTATCATGGTTCCGCCCAATCTTGGAGAAGGATATGGCCGTACTTCATGACTATGAGGGGTTTCTTAGAGAGCTCATCGCCACATTTGGAGATGCAGACACGAGTCGAGTGGCGGAAACAAAACTTTGGAAGCTACGTCAAGGTAACCGCCCTACCTCTATCTATGCATCAGAATTTAGACAGTTGATATGTGACCTCACTTGGCACGAAGATTATTTTATAAGCCAATTTAGATGGGGCTTACGAGATGATGTGAAGGACCTTCTACTCACGATGCCAGAGGTGAAGACATTGAATGAATACATCAACCAAGCTATTCAATGTGATAACCGCCTTTTTGAAAGGAAACAAGAAAAACAAGTAGAAGGAAGACCTCGCCAATGGAAACCTTTCCAACCCACTCCTAGAGATGAGTCTATGCCCGAACCTATGTAGATAGATGTAACTCGGTTCCAGCCTCTAACACCACAAGAGAAACAAAGAAGGAGGAACAACAAGTTATGCTTGTATTGTGGAAACCCTGGCCACATTGCAGTTAATTGTCCCAACAAGAGAACAAACTCCAAAGTCGCGGCCACCCTTCTAGAGCAGGGAAACGAGGAAGTCGAGTTGTAAAAGAGACCATACAGCCGGACCATGATATAAGAAAGGGTCTCATCATTCCATCCACACCCATAGAAACATGTCTTGCCGCTGTCAAGTTAATCATGTCTAAGAAGACCCTTTCCCTTATAGCTCTGGTAGATTCAGGAGTGTCCTCATGTTTCATTGATGAAGGACTCGTTAAGAAACATGGAATTCCAGTACTTTGGAAGAACAGACCAGTAGTAGCTGAGGTAGTAGATGGACGGCCTCTAGCATCAAGGAATATAACCATGGAAACCATACCACTAAGAGTACACCTTGGTGACCATGATTCACACATATGTTTCAATGTAATATCGAGTCCAGTAAATATGGTTATCATCGGAATGCCGTGGTTAAAGAAACATAATCCAGAAATTAATTGGGAGAATAATAAAATCACCCGTCGAGATATCCAGAAGAACCCAAAATATGTTGGAGCCAAAGCCTTCATACAGGCAGTAAGGAAGGAACCGACATATATGATCTATGCCATACCAACTCAAGAGCCCAAGAAAGATGATTCAATGAAGCTACCTCACCAATACCAAGGGTTTGAAGATGTCTTTGAAAAGAAGAATGTAGATATGCTTCCCGAACATAGACCTTATGATTGTGCCATAGAACTTCAAGAGGGAGCACAACCACCCTTCGGGCCAATCTATAGACTATCCCCAGAGGAACTTCAAGAATTACGTAAGAATATTGATGAGAATCTAGCCAAGGGGTTTATCAAACACTCGAAGTCCCCTACTGGAGCCCCTATCCTATTTGTAAAGAAGAAGGACGAAACTCTTCGAATGTGTGTGGACTATCGTGGTCTGAATAAAGTTACAATAAAGAACAGATATCCTCTACCACTTATATCAAAACTCTTGGAACGCCTCGGAAAAGCAAAATTCTTCACTAAGATTGACCTTGGAGGAGCATACAATCTTGTCAGGATCAGACAAGGGGACGAATGGAAGACAGCATTCTGAAGAAGGTATGGACACTTTGAATATGTAGTTATGCCATTCGGTCTCACCAATGCTCCAGCAGTCTTTCAACATATGATGAATGATATCTTTCGAGAGTATTTAGATGATTTTGTGGTAATATATCTTGATGATATCTTGATATTCTCCAAAAATCTAGAAGATCATGAATGCCATGTGAAGATAGTCCTAGAGAAACTAAGAGAAAAAGGGTTATATGCAAAATTGGAGAAGTGCCATTTCCATCAGACAGAAGTAGAGTGTTTAGGGTACATTGTATCAGAGAAAGGAATATTTATGGACCCTAAGAAGATCGAGACAATCCTTGATTGGCAACCACCTTCGTGTGTTCGAGATGTACAATGTTTTCTAGGGTTTGCCAATTTTTATAGGATATTCATCAGAGATTACTCCAAGATAGTGACACCTCTTACCAAGCTTACAGGGAACTCCAAATTCTCATGGACCGAAGAAGCAGAGAAGGCCTTTCAGACCTTGAAATCAGCATTCACTACCGCTCCAATTCTAGTTCATCCTGATTCTAGTAAGCCCTTCTTCCTTGAGACAGATGCATCGGACTTTGCTCTAGGGGCCACTCTTTCCCAATATGGAGATGATGGACACCTACATCCAGTTGCATATCATTCAAGGAAGTTTTCCCCTCCAGAAATTAATTATGAAATTCATGATAAAGAACTTCTTGCCATAGTAGACACGTTTGATACTTGGCGTCACCATCTAGAAGGAGCAACTCATAAAGTCATTATGTATTCAGATCACAAGAACCTAGAGTATTTTATGACCACCCGGATTCTCAATAGAAGGCAATCTCGATGGAGTAACTTTTTATCCAGATTCGACTTTGTCATCACATACTGTCCAGGACGCCATCAATGTCAGTCAGATGCCCTGTCCAGAAGATCTTACCTTGCACCAAAGAAGGGTGAAGAAGCCTTTGATCAACAAGAGAGTGTATTACTCAAACCTGAGCATCTCCAGCTAGCAGTTATCTCTTCAACCCATCCTGAAGATTCAGCCTTGAATCATTTGATTCGTGAGAATCTACCACAAGATGAATTATTTTGTAATATCAAGCAAAAACCCCAAGAAGGAAAAGTCCAAGAAGTAAATGAATTCCAGGAAAAGGACGGGTTACTTTTCTATCAGAACCTATTGTATGTCCCTCTAGGAAAGCCTAGGATCCAAGTACTTCAACAACGTCATGACAACCTTGCAGTAGGACATTTTGGAGTAAATAAAACCATAGAACTCATATCCATGGATTTTTGGTGGCCTCAAATGTGGAAGGAAGTCAAAGAATATATCCAAACCTGTGACACTTGCAAAAGATCTAAGGCACCATGACATAAGCCTCATGGCCTCTTGCAACCCTTACCTATTCCAGAAAGGCCATGGGCTTCATTATCTATGGATTTCATCACAGATCTACCAAAGTCAAATAAGTATGATGCCATTCTTGTCATTGTGGATAGATTCACAAAAATGGCACACTTCATTCCAACTACAAAGGCAATCACAGGTGCAACCACTGCTAGACTCTTTCTCAGATACATCTTTAGGCTTCATGGATTGCCTCATGATATTGTCAGTGATCGAGGTCCACAGTTCATATCTAGCTTTTCGAACAGTCTTTGCAAGCTCCTTGGTGCTCAAGTTAAGCTATCTACAACAAATCATCCACAGACTGATGGACAAACAGAACGGGTGAATCAAGTCCTAGAGCAATATCTCCGTTGCACTAGCAACTATCACCAAAATGACTGGTTTGAGTTGTTACCCTTTGCAGAGTTTTCCTATAACAATAGTGTTCATGCATCTACTAAGCAAACTCCCTTCTTTTCAAACTATGGACAACATCCAAGGATGGATATACAACTCTCAAATCATGTCAAGAACCCAGCTGCCAGAGACAAGGCCCAGTACTTGATGGACATTCACAAAGAACTGAAGGAAGAGATCCATAAAGCTCAACAACAATATAAGTACTATGTAGATCAACATCGTGTCGAGAATCCATCATATCAAATTGGGGATAAAGTATGGTTACTCCGAAACAATTTACAAACTTCAAGGCCTTGTGCAAAGTTAGATCATCAAAGGTTTGGTCCATTTACCATCTTGGCCAAGATTAATCCAGTCACCTTCAAGCTCCAATTACCGAGTACCATGAGAATACATCCAGTTTTCCATGTATCCATGTTGGAACCATATCAGATTTCACCATTGAGGGGGGAGAGACCTAGTCCTTCACCACCTATCGAGATTGATGATCATGAAGAATTTGAAGTCGAGCATGTCCTAGATTCCAGAATATCCCGAGGAAGATTGGAATACCTTATTCACTGGAAAGGGTATGACATCAGTGATCGTACTTGGGAACCAGCACAAAACCTTCAGAGAGCACCAATCAAGGTTCGAGAATTCCATAAGAAAAATCCAATGAAGCCGAGACCAGAGAACATGACCGCTCCTCGTGGAACTCGTCCGTTGAGGGGGAGGTAATGTCATGGACAAAGGAAACCATCCTGAACCTTAGATTCCATGTGAACCCTGTATCTCATGATTGGTTCAGAATTAGGAGAAACCAATGCTTCCATTGCGTCTGCAACGTGCCAAAACCCTAAGATCGACTATCTACTTGCCTGATTCGGATATCTAGAGCTCATGTTTCGAGTCGATGACATCATTATGACATCATCAAGTCGCAACCGCCCTTGGGAACCGCCCTTGAAAACCTATATAAGGAGGGGTTGGCCACATTCATAATCAGTCTTGCCAATACCAGTCTTGGGAGCTCAAGGAGTCGTGACCGCCAAGTAAGTAATCTTCAAGTTCCAGTTCTAGTTCTTGTCTTGTTCCTAGTTCTAGTCTAGTTCTTGGACATACTATCTTGTCCCCTTGTAATCTCGTAGTACGAGATCCTGTCGAGTTCTTTTGTGTATCCAGTTCATCTCCCAGAAGGGAGTTCTTGTAATCCAGATATCCTGTCTCATACTTACGATCCCGGGTTGTGGGATCTCCTGTATCATCTCTAGTCCACTTTTCCATACCTATTGGTCCCGGGTTGTGGGACATCTTGTATCAATCACGTATTCCTGTATCATTTCCCCTTCGTGGGTGATCTTGTAATCAAAAGAGTATTTCCGAAGTCTTGTCTACTTTAGTCAAAGAGCACAATCTAGTGCTCCCCTGACATCCTCCACCCTCCACCCCCCACCGTCACCCTCCAACAACCTCCACCCTCCTCCACCCTCAATCCCCCCCTCCCAGCCCCCACCATCACCCTCCAACCCCCTCCACCCTCCTCCACCCTCCACCCCCTCCACCCTCCACCCCCTCCACCCTCCATCGTCACCCTCCAACCCCCTCCACCCTCCTGCACCCTCCTCCCCCTCCACGTTCCTCCACCCTACATTCTCTCTATCTCTCTATCTCCCTCTCTCTCTCTGTCTCTCTCCATCGGCATCTCTCTCCCCCTCTCTCTCTCCCCTCTCTCTCTCTCCCTCCGTCTCCTTCTCTCTCTCTCTCTCTCTCTCTCTCTCTCTCTCCACAACCACCCACCCTGCAATGCAGTTCTCCATGCCCTCAGCGACTTGCATGTTCTCTCTCTCTCTCTCTCTCTCTCTCTCTCTCTCTCTCTCTCTCTCTCTCTCTCTCTCTCTCTCTCTCTCTCTCTCTCTCTCTCTCTCTCTCTCTCTCTCTCTCTCTCCCCGAGTAGCCCCTCATAGCCACCAACCCCGCCCACTCCCTCTCTCACCACTACAACCTGCCTCACATTGTATATCCCTCTTTCCCCGCCATCCAACCTGCGCAGCCCTGCAGTTCCCTCCTCTGCGCACTCGCCTACCCACACCTCCACACAGCCACGTGTGCGGAACTCCGCATACCCTCTTGCCCATGGCTCCATGCATTAAACACGCTTCCAAGCCCATGAATTTCTATCTCTCTTTTTCTCCAGGCATCCCACGGCCAGCAAACATGCGTAGTTCACTGGTTCCAAAGCATTGCCTA
Source organism: Ceratopteris richardii (assembly GCA_020310875.1). Classification (NCBI taxonomy): domain Eukaryota; kingdom Viridiplantae; phylum Streptophyta; class Polypodiopsida; order Polypodiales; family Pteridaceae; genus Ceratopteris; species Ceratopteris richardii. The sequence goes on along the minus strand of CM035421.1, from coordinate 61,916,609 downwards.
CTTGTGAAGTCAAAAAGTGCATCTAAATAAAACGAATGGAGGGACTCGAGTCTTCTAGAAGAGAATCAATAACAGGGAACTGTGGAAGGTGAAGGGTGCATGCTTGATTCGGGGCGGATCAATCTGTCACTTGCTCCAAAGGAATCTTACTCATAAATCTAGAGTTTGCAACAGTATAATAGAAATAGGCACCTAAATTGTTGTGAATGTGTGTTTGCTCTGTGCGAGGATGTGAGGTTCATGTGATCAGGTCCCCACAAATTGGATGGAGGGATATCGGATTATGGATTGCCATGAATCTATGGGATGGATGGATCATGCCACTGAGATGTGCAATTGTAGACAAGTCAATAATAATGGATAGTGTTTTTGATGATGACCGGTCTACATGGCCCTCTTGTTCTCCCCTTATCAGACATACCTAAAGAGTGGACGAGAGAACATATGGTAGAGTATAAGCTAAATTCCACTCCTGCATACACTGGGGACGATTTCTCAAGTAAGACCACTCCTGAAACACTTGTTCAAGAAGTAAATCTAGGAGATGAAGAGAAACCTCAAGTAGTCCACTTGGCCTTTTGGTTGTGGCATTATCCTCCTTTACTGTAGAAGGTAACTTCTTTACTTTTTTCTTATAAAAATGTCTTCGCATGGTCCTACAAAGATCTAACAGGGATACGAGAGGAGCTTGGATTACACCAAATACCCTTAGTTGAGGGAGCCATGCCTGCAAGAAGTAGGTTGTATCAACGCAATCCAAAGTATGGAGAGGCGGTAAAATTGGAAATTACAAAACTAGAAGAAGCAGGTATAATTGTTCCTATAGAACATTCTAGGTGGCTTTCTTCCATGGTTATTGTACCCAAGAAAAATAATGGAAAATACGAGTCTACGTTGATTTTCGTGCCTTGAATAAGGTAATTGTTCAAGATGGATTTCCTCAGCCATTCATAGAGCAAGTACTTGAGGAAGTAGCTGGACACACTTTGTATAGCTTCCTTGATGGTTTCAGTGGCTACAATCCGATAGTGATCCATCCTAATGATAGGGACAAAATAGCCTTTGTTACTCCATGGGGCACTTATGTCTATACTTGCATGGCTTTTGGCTTGAAAAATGCACCAGCTTCATTTAATAGAACAATGTATCTGATATTGGGCAAGTGGTTAACAACCTTTCTACGCATGTTTATGGATGACTTTTTAGTGTTTTCAGGCACAAATAGGAGAGTAGGAGTTAAAGATTTTCACGATCATTTGGAAAATCTAAAGGAAATCTTTGAGCAATATCTTAGAACACGTTTGAAGTTAAATCCTGCTAAATGTCACTTTTTGGTCACTAAAGGCACTCTTCTTGGTCACATAGTATCTATTGAAGGGATAACAGTTGATCCAACAAAGGTTACTGCTATCCTTTCCATGCCTATTCCACAAACCCCAAAGGAAGTGAAAAGTTTTTTGGGCCATGCAGGATACCATAGAAGATTTATACGAATGTATTCAGAAATAGCTAAGCCCCTATCAAGGCTTACCAGTAAAAAGGTTCCTTTTCCATGGAATCTTGAAGCTGAGAAAGCATTTTGTGAACTAAAACTGAGGCTGTGTACTTCTTCACTTTTAAGTGTTCCTAACTGGTCATTAGAGTTTCATGTGCATACAGATGCCAGTCTTCATGCTGTTGGTGTAGTTTTAGCTCAACCATCATCACACAAGGTTGATAGATCTATCTCGTATGCGAGTAGACTACTTACGAAGGCAAAAAGGAAATACAACATGACCAAAGGGGAGGTTTTTGCTATCGTATTTGCTCTTCAAAATTTTCGGCATTATCTTCTAGGTGTGCATTTTATTATCATATCTGATCATCAGCCTTTGAAGTACTTGATTAACAAGACTAGAGTGGCTCAAAGGGTTTGGCGATGGTTACTCGTGTTTCAAGAATTTGACTTTGATACTCATATTAAGCAAGGAGGAGAGCACTACATGGCAGATCAAGTGTCTAGGATGGCCATGAGTGATAAGGCAACACGTATTAATGATGAATTGGTGGATAGTAATCTCTTCCTAGTAGCAACTCAAGCTCATTGGTATGATGGAATTCTCCATTTTCTTAGTATTGGAAAATTCTGAGAACACTTAAAACCTATAGAAAAGAGAAGATTACTCCTTGTTGGCAGTAGCCTTGGTACACCAGGACTTACAAGACGTGAAAGTCAAAGAAGGGAGTCAGAGCGAAGGGACAGCACAAGCAAACAGGGCAGTCAAAGAAGATCTGGCAAGTAGGCCAATATTTTTTCAAGACATTAATGCAAATCAAGAGATGGACATGCAGGGAGGAAGAGCAAGTAGGGAGCTCGAAGATATGTATGGCAGATCACGAGAAGAAATCCCTACAACAATGGTGATTTTCATCACTAACAATCATTTGTAAATATCATTTCACATTTTTTTGTAGCTCCATTTTGTGCAAGCCAAGGAGTCCTTGAGCTTGAGGAGCCTTAGAAGTAGTTGCGTACCAATTTTCGTATTTTTTAGATCTCGTTTGAGCCCCCAAATAAGCCCTGGAACCTAATTTTTAACTAGGCCGGACACTAGGTCTGGACAGGGCCAAAAGCTAGTCAAAAACTATAAAAAGAGCTAGAGAGCTCATTTTTGAGGGTAGATTGTAATTGAAATGAACTTGTAAGAGCTTATGAAAGTAATCTAAAGAACTCCATTGATTCTCTCTCTTTGTCTTGCCGTGTGTGCGCGTGTGTGTGTATGTGTGTGCATGCTTGTGTGCTTCTCACTCACACACTTGTGCCGCCACTTGCTCGAGGTCTTCATACCATCCTCACGTCTTCCCGGATTGACATTAAAGGAGGTGCTACTCATCACTGAGCTACACCAAATTTTGGCGCCGTTGCCGGGGATCGAGCTTTGAGGACGAGCGTGTGATGGTAAGACGTAGAGTTGACGCGTTGGAGTTGTAGGTATTTTCTTCACTCTCATCGATTTTCTTTTACTTTCTTCATCATCTTCATCACCATCATCATCATCACCATCTCCCACGTCCATCTCCATCATCGCGAAAATTTCAGTTTTTTGACCATATCCCCATCTCCACCTCATTTCCCTCATTTCACTTGTGAGAGAGAGCGAGAGAGCGAATTTGCATGTGCTATTTTTTGCATGTTTTGTGAGCATTCTGCAGGTACAGGCCGCATCATCATCCCCAGCACTCTGCGCAGGTACGGAAATCTGAGTAACTGTCTGTGTGTCACCAAGCTCTGTCAATCGCGACCGACAGAAAAATTGCTCTAATTGCTAAACAAAGTGCATATCCATGACCTACAGGCCTAGAGCTTCCCAAAAATGTGTTTAGTTTTTTGAAATTCCACAGATTTCTGTCAATCGCGATCGCTCTGTCAATCGCGATCGACAAACCACGACGGACAGACCTGTCAATCGCGATCGACACGTCAATCGCGACCGATAGAGTCAACGACCGATTGACCACGACCGACTGACCATACGTGTGACACGTGTCAATCGCGATCGAGTCATCAATCGCGATCGACTCATCAATCGCGACCGACACAGTCAACGACTGTTTGACCACGACGGACAGACCACGACGGCTCTCTCAATCGCGACCGACACGGTCAACGACTGTTTGACCACGATCGACAGACCCTCGCGACCGACCTGTCAATCGCGATCGACTCATCAATCGCGACCGACAGAGTCAACGACGCTTTGACCACGACTGATTGACTTTTCGTAACCCCTGTCAATCGCGACTGACCAGTCAATCGCGACTGACAGCCACGACGGACCTGTCAATCGCGATCGACACGTCGATCGCGACTGACCTGTCAATCGCGACCGACAGACTTTGCGAACGCGTTAGAAGGGCAAATTAGGTCAAATTTTCAAGGCAAAATTATTGGTCTAAATTTTGATTGAGTGTGGGACAACACTAGGGTGTAGTATTGCATCGCGAGGCCGTGCCACAAGCTACTCGAGTATTCCTGTTTGACTGTTAGCTTGTATTGAATTCTGATTTAACTCCCTAAACTCTGAACAGTCCTAACTTTTTCATACGAACACCAATTTTTGAGCTCTTGGGCTTGTTGGAAAGCTCGTGGCATATACTACACGCCCTCAACTGTTTTTTATAAAGATAATGCATTGATTTTCAGAGAGGGTATTTTGAAGTTGGCCATACCCAGGGGGATCAAAGCCAGAGGTCTTTAGAATTATTTTCCTAAAAGTCACAATGCAAATGTGTATGAAAGTGGTTGGTTTTGTCCTTTGAATATAAGCATTGAGCTAACCGTGGGTCTTTTATAGGTCCATTGAGAGCAACTGAGAGCGTACAAAGCAAGGTTTCTTTGCAAGCTTGAGAACCGGGTTCTTGAGCACCATAAAGCAAGGGATCAACAAGTAAGGTTGGAATATTCTCAACTCCCTCTGTCATTTCCTAGCTCAAGCTAAGAACGAGTAGAGGTAGGAGTAAGTCAGGTTGACGATAGGCAGTTATCAAGTTGAAGACTATTAAAAAACTCAAGTTCAAGCTAAAAACTTAGTTACTGTACTGTCGATAACCTAAAGGAAAAGAACCTAACATGGAACGATCAACCTGAAATTACGAAGAACACTCAAGTATTCCGACGACGTGATATCAGACAAGAACTCAAACGTGCTAAAATAACTAAAAAGAATCAAGTGACTAATACCAATTGATCGGCAACGAGGTTGTACTCTGGGCAAAAATTTGGGCTAATCAGTTAGGCATATGAACCTTAGATCAGGACGACACCTAGCAAGAGAAAGACAAAGCCTTAGGTCGTCAGAGGCTAGTGTCAATCACACTGCAAGATCTTGGGCCCAGTAGTTGAGCCACCACTCTCATTACCCTAGCTCGGAGACCAGTGAGTCAGAAATGTCTCAAGGCATGGACAGACCTACGGGAAGTTCAGGAGTGCCTTATTTGTACAGGGTAGAAGGCCCTTACAAAACACAGTTGGAATATCTTAGGACCAACCGACTAGGTGCTAGCATCTATGAGGACGGCCTAGGAAGATCCGTGGTCCAGATTAAAAACCCTGATCAATCCATTGGACTAGAGCACCCAGCTGTCAAGTTTGAAAATGGTGCATACCTGGACAAAGAAGGAACAATATATGTAGTCACTAGTCACCCTGATAGGACAGATGACTTTGGGAATGTAATCTCAGATGCGGACTTAGGTGACCTAGAACAAGGGAACATGGATGCGGAACCTAGAACCCCTCGAGGTAAATCAGTTCTCACTAGGATTATCACGCCTGAATGGGTCCCCCAAGATAACAAGTGCATAGATTTGCTTCTCAATCGAGAAACGGACGAAGCCTTTTGGAGATATAAACCGGATCACCCAACTGATATAGGAACAATCATGATCTATGAGTTTAAGGATCCGGATAGCCCAGGCAGAGTGACCTACTTAGATCATGCTTCAGAACGGATCTTTGTGGTGACAGCAAATGATAGGCATGCCTACACTTGGAAGGGTGAATTTATTTTCCCCCAACCAAGATCAAATGTATCCTATGGTCACCCTGGGGCTGGAACTTCCCAAGCTCATGGTACGCAAAGAGATAGAAGTAGAGATAGACCGGAAGTAAGTTTTGCCAACCCAGTGGGCAGAGAAAGAACGAGAACGGAGACGAATAGGGTAGAACCTGAGATGCGTAGAGCCCACAAGAACCAAAGAAATGTAGATGGATTCCCTCTGCCGAGGCCTAGAGAGCACACAAGAACTTTGAGACCCACCCAGCTAGTTAAGTCCATGAAGAATTACTTTGACGGCACAGGAGATCCCTATGATCATGTGGCGGAGTTCAAGCAAGTCTTGAGAGCTGAACAAGTTGAGGATCTATTCACGCAGTACAATGCCTTCGGTCTAACCCTGAGGAATACGGCACTTACATGGTTTCAGCCATTGGATGAGCGCCAGTTCAGGAGCATAGACCAACTTCTAGAAGCATTCATTATTGAGTTCTCCAAGAGTGGCATAAGACACAACACCTCCTCATTGATTCACAGCTTCAAACAGACCCCCCAAGAGACTGTCAGATTGGCCGGAAGAAGATTTAGACAATATCTTGAAAGGTGCCCTATTTCGGAGCTACCCACATCTGCTAAACAAGTAGCCTTATTCCTTGATGGATTGCTGAGTACGAAATTGAGATCCTATGTGTACCTGAAGGACCCTAGGACCATAGAAGAATGTGTACGCATGTGCATTGACATTGAAGATAACCTAGGAGAAGAGCTAGAGCTTTCCAAAATCTACAAAGATTCAGATAGTGCATCTAGCCACTCTTCCACGTAGTCCACATCAATTGAGGAACTTGCCGAAAAAGTAGCTCAGAAATTAGGTGTAGCTAGCAAACAAATCCCAAGGTTTGCTCCTGTGAAAAGGTGCTATACATGCGGTGGCGACCATATGGCGAACGTCTGTCCCATTATGGCTCAACCCCAAGTTAACCCTAGTAGCCAGTACTGCACTATAGAACGGAAGTACACAAACCACACTGCGCAAGATTGCCCATACAACAAGCAGACTGTTAGGCAACCCTACCCTCAGCCCTACCAAGAAGGAAGATACCAGAACCAGTACCCTCCACCACCACAATATGCTAGACCCCAACAAACCTACCAACCACAATATCAGGCCCAACAGAGACCCCAACCGGTGCTAGCTCAACAGCCTCCAAACCCCTCTAACGTGGTTCCAGTAAAGTATGTTGTTGCGGAAGAAAACCTGAATAGGGCCATAGTTCCAGTAACCCCATTGATCTCAGAAAGTGACCCGAGTGACCATAGCTTTGATTCTACACATGTCGATAGTCCCCAGGCTTACTACATGCAGTCTCCAGAACATGGTGAGTCTTACTATAGTGAGGAACCAAGTGAACCTAGTTGGGAGTCAGATTACACGAACGTCATGTATGCAAACCCCAACCCCAGGCCTCAACCTAGGCAAGTAAGACCTCCATTCCCAAGAGGACCGTGCTACAGATGCCAAGGAGATCACCTCATTCGTGATTGTCCCTTGCCCCCACCTACACAACCCCAGCCAGTGACTATCCAAGGTTTTTGCCAAGATTGTGGAAAAGAGCATCTTTTACGAGATTGCCCAAAGAACCCCAATAATATGCCAAAAATCACTCCGATCAATGTGATTGGTTTGGTTGTAGATTCCTCAGGAAGCGTCACTTCCACTGCACCAGTGCAGGTAGTCACTAGAGCTCAGGCATTGCAGCAGAACCAAGAGACAAACCAGGATAAGAACTCAGAGGCTAGTGAAACCGAGAGCATAACAAAGAAAAGGACTAGAGCATGGAAAGATAGTCGAGAAAGAATGAAAAGACAATGGGCTAAAAAGATGAGTGAACTTGAGGAAAGCATAAGAGAAACCAAAGCTAGGATAACCGAAATCACCTCTCAAATCCCCTCTCACAATACCCCGCCGCCACCCTTACAATCTCCATCTGACCCACCACCTTCCCCACCACGTCATACGATTCCACCACCTCCTGGGGTAGGATCAGTGTTAGCTGATCCCACTCCTGAAGACATAGACATGATGCTTAAGGCATATCAGGCCAGAATCCAAGAAGGGCCAAACGTCACGGATCATGACAAGTGCTATCCTAGAGCTGACCTAGAGATAGAAAGAACCAAACTATGCGCGAAAATGGTCGCATTGGCTCAGACTATGTTTGAAGCCAGTCGCCTTTTCAATTACTCAGGCTCAGCCAAAACGCAATTACACTTGGATGGATTCCTAGAGAAGTTAGAGAGGATAATTGCAAGATCCGACAAGGAAGAAAAAAATCAAGACCAAGAAAAAGCAAGCAAAAACAGGAATCATTCCCAATCAGAAGTGTATGTGGCCAATGCCCCTAAACCGGACAACTTCCCCTCCTTAGAAAGAATAGAGAGGCCAATAGCACAGCCAGAAAAGGAACCTACCCCTCAAAGAAAGGAAAGGGCAAGAGAACAGGTAAGCCAGTCTCTTCAGGAAGCCCGTGGGCCTCCTCAAGAAGCTTATCTTCCCCCCCAAAAGGCAGATGAGCCTCCCTCGAAAGCCCAAGTACCTCCACAGGTTGCCTACATTCCTTCTCAGGGAGTGTATGAGCCTGTTCGGAAAAGTAATAGAATAAGTAATCCTCCCCAAGAAGCTTGTGCTCCAGTCATTTGCGAGAACGAGGAGAGAGTCAACAATAGAATCAGCCCTCCTTCACAGGTCGCTTATGCGCCCAATTCTACGGAGCCAGACACTTCTTCTTCTATGAATCGGTTTGCACCAGACTTCCTACGAGAGATTCAAGAAGACAAATGGGATAACGAAAGCGAGGTCGCCCCTCCTTTTGAACTTGTGGACGATGCACACGACCAATTCCCACAAGACATCCCATCTATTTACGGGGAGCATGAGAGTGTTCAGTCTCACGAGAGATTAGACTTTGAGTCGAATTCCATACAAGAGCTACCCCACTTCACAGGCCCATGGGAAGCAAAGTCCACATGTATGAGAGCACCCACAGTCATGGTAAGGAACGACGACTCAGTCATTCCTAGGAACACAGAGGTAGTGAAGAACACTAATGTGCAGTGTAATCTCAAGTTAGAAGAGCTACTCAAGGTTAGACCTGAATTATGGAAACATGTAGCCAAACAAGTACCAGAGATAGCAAAACCTCGTTCCCAGGCAGGATCCCATAGGACAATGCCAGAAATTCCCTTGGATAAGATAGGGGATATGTGTGAAGGCGAAGAAGGGAACACCTACCTTCCCATCACCTACCAGGACTACACCACGAAGGCAATTTTGGACTCAGGTGCAGGAGTTGCAATTGCCACTACCTCCTTATGGAAGCATTGGGGCAAGCCGGCACTCAGGCCGACGAGAATGAAATTGCAAATGGCCGATGGTCACATAGAGAGACCCCTAGGATTGCTAGAAGGAATAACTCTCACCACCTGTGGTGTCGAGTTTGAACATACCTTTGCCATATGTGACTTTACCAAAAATCATGCTTATGAGATGATTTTGGGAAGACCATTCATGCGACAGTTGCAAGTGGTACAGGATTGGGGGACCAATTCTTTGTACTTGCAGCACTTAGGTGTTACAACCAAAGTTAATCTCAAGGATTATTCTCATAGAGATGTCCCTCCTATCCAATGGAATCCCATCCATAGAGCCAAAGAGGATACCGAATCGGTGCATTCCATAGGGTCTGGATCCTCATGGATGCATGAAGACACCCACCTATGGATGTGCAAGGTAGCAGTAGAGGAAGAGAAGAGAGAGAAAGCCAGAGAGGTTGGTGCGAAAGAAACCCATAGATCAAGCCAAGACCCAGCCTATGCACCTGTAGTTTTCCCAGACGAAGAATTTGAACCCCATGGCTGGGCAGAAATTTTAGCAACAATGGACGTAGCCATCAATGAAGAACAATGGACACCTCACTGTGATGAGGATGGCTATGATATTTCAGTCTTCTCCATAGAGCCAATCATGGGAGAGGCAGTTCTAGAAGAATGCGAACCTAGCCCTGATGCATTTGAGGACGCAAGTGACTCCGATCTAGAGTCAATCACTATGGACCCACCATTTGCATCAGATGAAGAATACTTCCATGAGGTAGAATTTCAAACCCAGAGGCATGGAGAGCTGACAAATGACGTAAGATTAGCAACACATGTGAGCCCGAAGGAAGAAGGGAAGAAACGAAAGAAGAGAGGAGCCTTACCAGAAGAGGAAGAATCTTTGTTTGAGGTCCCAGAAAATTTTAAGAAGTATGAGATAGATGACAGGAGAGTCATGATTAGAATGCCTAAACGAGAGGCACAATCAGGAGAGGCCTATGATAACAAAGAAACCACCAAGAAAATAGTAGTGGCCATAGAAGGAGGAGAGGAGAGATGCACGTATATAGGCCATGACCTGACAGAAGAAGAAGAGTACGAATTGATTACCTTGCTAAGAGAATACAGAGATGTATTCGCTTGGAGTTACAAGGATTTGAAAGGTGTTGACCCTGACATATGCTCACACACCATCCCCATGACCTCAGATGCCAAACCCTCTAAGCAAAAGCCTTATACATATAACGATAACTATGCTGCTAAGATCAAGGAAGAGATAGATAGACTGGTTGAAGCTGGATTTATCTATGAAATTGAGCACACTGAATGGGTATCCCCCATTGTAGTGGTGCCCAAAAAGAATGGCAAACTGCGTGTGTGCATTAACTTGAAAAAGGTTAATGCCGCCACGATTCGAGATAACTATCCGCTTCCCATCACAGAACACCTCTTAGAAAGAGTGGCAGGCAAGGAAGTGTACAGCTTCCTTGATGGATTTTTGGGCTACAATCAAGTAGCCATAGCTCCAGAGGATCAGCATAAGACAGCCTTTGCCACAGAATGGGGCATTTTTGCTTTTAGAGTAATGCCATTTGGGCTTACCAATGCACCAGCTACCTTCCAGAGGCTGATGTGCCATGTGTTTAAGGAGTTTCTGAGGAAGAGTTTAGAAGTCTACGTGGATGATCTCTGTGCTCATTCCAATGTTAGACAAACCCATATTCCTGAACTCAGACAAATCTTTGACAAATGTAGAGAATATCAGGTCTGCCTGAACCCAGAAAAGTGTGTTTTTATGGTCAGGCAGGGAAAGATTCTAGGACATATAGTGTCAAAAAATGGCATATCCACCGACGAAGAAAAAGTGAGGGCTATAGCAGAGCTACCTAGGCCAAAGAATGTCAAGGAAGTACAAGCTTTCATGGGGCATTGTGGGTATTACCGACGTTTCATCCACATGCATGCGGTCATCGCAAAGCCCATGTACGGACTGCTGACAAACTTTGAGTGGACGGATGAATGTGAGAATTCCTTCCAAGAGCTTAAACGAAGATTATGTTCAGCACCAATCTTGACCACACCAGATTGGAATAAGCCTTTCCATGTTCATGTGGATGCATCCAATTATGCTATTGGATGTGTGCTTGCACAACCTACTGGTGAAGGTAATATGGATCTTCCAATTGCCTATGCCAGTAGACAATTGAATGCGGCTGAACGGAATTACACCACTACAGAGCGCGAAGGATTAGGCATGGTATATGCAGTCAAGAAATTTAGACACTATTTGCTTGCAAATAAGTTTAAATTTTTTACTGATCATCAGGCATTGTTGTACCTAGTAAACAAGCCATGCAATACAGGTAGATTAGTAAGATGGTTTCTCTTACTAATGGAATACGACTTCGAGGTTGTGGTAAGAAAGGGTAGGACTCACTTGAGAGCAGATCACCTCTCTAGGCTCACATCAGGAGAAGCCCCACGAGGAGTGTCAGATGACCTTCCTGATGCTTACTTGTTTAATTTGGAAGTGGTGCCGCAGTGGGCCAAGCCAATAGTACCAGTATTGACATACGGGCCTAATCATCCAGTGGTGAACACACGGAATAGAGAGATCGTAAAAGCCCAAAAGTACCATATCATGGCAGGAAGCATGTACAAGCACACAGATCAAGGGATCTTGGCTTGTTGCGTAGAAGAGGATGAGTATGCTAAATGGTTGCAATTAGCACATGTAGGTGCGTTAGAGCAACACCATTCAAAGCAACGAACGTTGCAGACTCTAAAGAGATTCGGAGTACATTGGCCAACTATGGAAGCTGATGTCCAAAAGTTGTGCAAGGAATGCCCAATCTGTTGCACTAAACCACCAGTGGAACATGCCACTCTTTATCAAGTATCCATTGTGCCAGATTGGAGTGAACCTCTAGTATCATTCTTGCGGACAAACACATTCCCCCCAGACATGACTCTAGCTAGGAAAAGGAGTTTAGAACAAGAAGCCCTGGATTATTCACTCATAGGTGATAATCTATATAAGCGCGGTAAAGATGGTTACCTGAGGTTATGTGTCCATGAAAGTGAATATCTCAAAATCTTGGAGACTGCTCACCAAGGTGTAGCAGGAGGACACTTTGGACCAGATCGGGTGATCAAGGCAATATTGTTTGCGGGCTTCTGGTGGCCTACCCTTCACATGGATGCACATACTTATGTGAAACGGTGTGATGTCTGTCAGAGGACTCAGTATCCTATACGCAAAGATGAGATGCCACTGAAACCTATGATGGGTGGACGTGCATTCTCTAAGTGGGGAATAGACTTCGTAGGTCCTATTAATCCCCCAGCTAAGGGTTCTCATGCGGAATACATCATTGTGGCAATAGATTATCTCATCAAGTGGGTAGAGGTAAAGGCTACAACCAAGAACGATGCGCAAACAACTGCCAAATTCTTGTTTGAGAATGTATTCATGAGATATGGGCTACCTATAGAGCTTGTAAGTGATAGAGGCACTCATTTCCTGAATGAAGTGATTGAAAATCTACTCCAAGAATTCTTGGTAATACACAAGAAGTCTGCCCCTTATCACCCTCAAGCTAATGGACAAGCTGAGAGCACTAATAAGATTTTATGCAATGTATTGACGAAATAAGTGAACACTAAACGCTCTGATTGGGACAAACAGGTACACCATGCTGTTTGGGCATACCGAGTTGCCTACAAAACGGTACTCCAAGCCACCCCCTTTCAGATGGTATTCGGCCAAAACGCTGTGCTACCCTTGGACTTCTTGATCCCTACATTGAGAGTAGCACAAGAGCACGAATGGACGGGTCATGAGCTCTCCTCTAGGATTTTTGACCTTGAACGATTAGGAGAAACGAGACTGAGAGCCGCAGCAGGAATATATGCAGCCAAGAAGAGACAGAAGGCATACTTTGATGCCCATGTGAAGGATAAAGGCCTGAAAGCAGGAGACCTAGTCCTAGTCTATACACTGAAACAACACGCGAGGAAACTAGAAAAGAGAGGCTACGGACCTATGATCATCAATAGGATCTCCACAAGCGGAGCAGTACAATTGGCCACATTAGAGGGTGATGTTCTCCCAAATTATATTAGCGGTTGCAGAGTCAAGTTGTACCAGGAACCCCTCACGGAGGATATGCTCAACCGACTCAACACTGCTAAGAAACGCAAAGAGGAAGAAAAGCGAGTTAGAGAAGAAGCTCAAGCAGAGGCTTTAGAACGCATCAGAAGGATGAAATTACGAAGGCAAGGTAGAGATCAGCCTGGAGCGAATGACTATGCACATCAAGGATTTCCCATAGCCATGTGTGAAGTTGCAGGAACAAGCTCGAATAGAATAATTGATAGACGGCCTTTCATAACCATAGACATAGGACAAGGAAAGAGTACAAGGACCGTAAGAGCCTTGATTGACTCAGGTGCTGCCACTAGCGCTGTTAAGTTGTCTTACTGTCAAGAGTTACAGTTAACTGTCCACCCTGTGGAAGCATACCTCATAGGACTGGGAGGCGTGGAAACCCCTTGCATGGGCGAGGTGGAACTTCCCCTCTACATTCACGAGGAGGCAATGACCGTTAAAGTACTAGTGTGTCAAGATGAGGATCTCACTGAACCTCTCGTCTTGGGTCAGGATTGGATCTATGACCAAGCAGTCAATCTAAACCTAAGAAGTGGACTTCTCCAGGTTTGGGTCAATCATAGCCGAGTTACAGTAGAATTAGACAATGGAGCACTCAAGGAACTAGGAAAGGCACAGACTCCTGGTCCTTCCAGGGGTACACATGAAGATGACCATGCTGTTCTTGTCCAAAACTATGTGTTGCAGAGGAATGATATTCGCAAAAAAGGAGTCAGGAATGCAACGGAACTCCCTTCTTTTCCAAAGGCTAGAAAGAGGCAGCAACCCAAGATGGATCAAAGGCAGAAGAAGCAGAGCACTACCTATGTCCGAGATCAAAAGTACCTGCGCAGCAGAATGGCCCAGAAAATAAACCAGGTGTGGGTGCGGAAAGGCGAACAACCGGTTACACCACAGTCAACTACAGGGGCAAGGCCTCTTATTAGTAACCAACAACACGACGCTAATAAGAAGTCTTTCAGAAATTCTTCTGCTAAAGTAAAATCTATTTGGGTGCCCAAGAAGTCGATGAAGGCAAGCCCACAATCAAGACAAATTTGGGTGCCTAAGGCTGGCTTGATGGCACAAGTAGCTACGCTGAGGCCACAACCTAAACAGCATAACGCAGCTACGCATACTGCCAGTACTCACTCGTTCTCAACGCTCAAGAACACACCAAGACCCAAGAGCGTACATGTAATCAATTGTAAATGGGTCCCAAAAAGGCCTCGTTTTCAAACCACGACACCGGGAAAGCTCTGTAAAGACTCTCCGAAACCGCAAGCAAAGCCCATTCACTGCATTTGGCAGCCTAGGGCCTGTAATAAACCCCCCGACCCCAATTTGTAAATTCATACCCACTTACTAACTACAGTAGTCTCCTAGGACAACACAAACACTAACTACACACACTGTCTTCATGCACTTACTAACCACTAACTCACCATCTACCTCATGTTAATGTTGTAACGGGGACAACAACGGATTTATTCTATCCATTACGATGTTAACACTTGGTTATATATTCTCACAGAACCAATCAAGCAAACAAAGCCATGGCAGAAGCTGGTACCAGTTCTCAAGTCGGATCTGGTGCCCAGATTGTGGACATAGAAACACTTCTCCTTGAGCCACGTCTCACCGCAAGACCGCAAGAGCTTCAAGCAGTGCATGTGCTCCCCATTCAGGATCCTCCTCAAGGGCACACTTCTCAAGTAGGTAAGCATGCGCATTGGTTCAGTGATGTTGCTGGACCACTAGGCGATGGGACCTATTTCTGGGAAGCAGAATTGGAGTTCAATGGCAAATGGGGTCGATACCACTTCTTCGCACGCGAGTTTGAAAGCTATCAAAACGCCGAAGTCATGAGATCAGTTTGGATCAAAGCGGGGTGTGGACAGATATTTCAGGGCCCACATACCAAAGCCGGATTTTTTACGATGTTCATATCTGATCAGTACAATCACGCCAAGCAGGGCCAAAGGAGGCGACAGCACCTTTGTGTTGCCATCACTGCTGCCGGGTAATGAGCTTAAAAGGTTCAAGCTGGACCTCAATCTGGTAAGAGAAGCATTGGGCATGTATGGCATGCACATCCCAACAGAAAAGGAAACCATGGTTCCAGGTCGAATGAAGCACAAAGATCTTAATAAGTTGAAGGACATGGTAACGATGACACCTACCATTGCGCTTCACCTGCGAACCATCATGCAACATTTTGCTTTCCCCGCCCAGGAACGATTCACAATGCCCCCAAAAAAAAATATGGTTCAGTTTATATCTAGCAGAAACCGAAAGCCTGCCCATCAATGTGCCACACTGGATCATAGATCAGATCCACCTAGCGCATCAAAGGTGGAACAAGAAACAGAAGAATGTGCTCCACGGGTGTTGTGCTCTGACCAGAATAATCTATAGATACTTGGCTTATGACGTGCCTGTTCAGCGGGCACTTGTATGGTCCCGCGTCCAAGAATTCCAGAGAAGACTATCAGCAGCAGGTCCCCCATCAAAGAAGATGAGGGGGGGAGTCCAACTACCCTGTGCCCAACCAAGGGGAGCTACCGCTACACCAGAAATCACCCCTCCCCAGACACGACGAGTTAGGCCATTCACAATCCGGCTACCAAGACCAAGCACAGAGGGGCCTAATCTGGTGTTTCCACCCATTCCATCCGATTTGGAATTTCCGCAGGGATTTACTCTTGAGGACCTCACTGATGAAGAAATTGCCCGATTAATCTATGACTCTAACCTCGAAGCTGAAGCAGTGCGAGCTCAGGAACCACAACCCCAAACAACATCGGCCCCCACCCAACCACAAGGGGTAGAAGTCGATGTAGACGAACAAGAGGCAGGAGGAGACGAAGAAGAAGCCGACGAAGAACAACATCAAGAATATGACGAACTCTCCGAGTTAGCAAGTGCCCCAGCATATTCGGCACAAATCAAGAGACTATATCGAACCATGCGACTGGTTCAGGAACAGCATAAGATGTCTCTAGAACAGGGCAAAAGACTCATGAACGACTTGCTAGCTGAGGAAGGTGTGGACGAGTTATTCATTGAGTCCATGAACCTTCATGCCGACGCCGTAGGACTGGATGAGGCCATTCATGAGGCAGTGGCCTACATTCACAGGTTTGAGAAAAGGGTTCCCGTTCGTCCCAGGAGGTCCGAGAAGCAAATTCACATCAATACATCAGCACCAGGCGAGTCAGCGCAAGCAGAAGAATATCACGAAGCACCGTTGTCACCACCATCCCCACCTCACACTACACAATTCACTCCACCACAAGACACTAGCACTACCACATCCACTACCACTACCATTGTCATGGGCATCCCACTCTCCCCGGGAATCCAATTCGGGGGAGTCACCATGCCGACCTTCACCACCCTGTTCACCGATGTCACATCCACTCCACCCACGATTCCCATCTACACCGTCACTCAAACAGTTGACACGATGGAAACATCACCAGCCACAGCACCGCTCCCTCCCCCCATGCCACCTTCATCACCCATACCCCCTCCACCCACATCTCCACTTACATCCACAGCATTCACCTCTCCCATTCCCGCCCCCATTCCCCCTGCATCTTCACCCTTCCCAGCATTATTTAATGTAAATAACATATTTTTTGCATTAAACCAATGTGTATACCAGCTTCAGCATGAGTACAAAGCTCTGGACAACCGGTATCAGCAACTGGAAACGCACCATCAGAACTTACAAACACAATTTCACATTCTACAAACAGAAAATGCAGAACTGAATCAACGCTACGCGACGCTTGAGCAGGCTCACCAAACATTATTGGCGGCACCCCAACCATCGACAGAATCAGGTGCCAAACAACTAGAAGCTTTGCTCGAGGTATACCAAGCCGATAATCTCAAAGTCCGGCGTAACCTGGCGCTTCTCAGAAAACACATGGCGGCCGCCCTGGAAGAAAACAAGAGACTGCAGCAGCAAAATGAAGCAAATCTAGAAGCAGCAATGGAAGGCTCTCCACACGAAATTGATCCAGAACAGTTTAAAGCTGTGCCCTCAGAGACAATGAAGACCATCTTGGACAGCTATGCAGATCTATTAGAAGCTCATGATGACTTGGAAAGGGAACGTGATGCGCTGCGCAATCAACTCCAAGAGCAACAGACAGCACCCAAAGTCACAGAAACGACCACGACTTCAGAGGAAGTCAAGACATTGAAAGAGCAGGTGGCCGAATTACAGGCAAGATTACTCACACACGAAAGGCAGCCCTCTCCAGTTGTCGAACCAGAACCCGAGGATTTGGTACCCATCGAGGTAGATGAGACGTATGAGGAACCTTACGTTCCTATGCCAATGCCAGGTGGTGAGCAAACCGCAGAAGGAATGGATACGTTAGAAATTGAAGTACCTGAGTGGCTCCAAACACTAGAGAAAACGGCATCAACTCATGAAGATCGAGTGGCAGTTCAAATCCAATCTATGACAAAGATAGAGGACACTATTATTAAATCAGAATACTTCCGCAGCATGTCCCACCATAGATGGATCGGAACCAATGATGATCAATACGTGCCATATTGTATACTCCTGGCGGACTACAATGCAGAAATCCAACATAGATGTGGCAAACCTCCAACGTTTGCTACACAATTTGGGCCAGATGATATCCCAGAGAGCGCCAAAAAAGGATCCATTCATCAACCCACTTGGAGGATCCGACTCCTCGAAACCTACCCGGAGATGGTTCGCACCTGGACGAATATGCCTCTTTTTATTAAATATAACCCTTGTTATGTTCCTGTACTCCGCAGACGCACATGGCCAGAGTTTACCATTGCAGTCAAGAATATCAAGGGATGCGCCAAATGGTTAAACTACGTCTATCTAGCACCCCCTCAAGGACCTCCCACCGTCAATTACATGATTTCCACTATACGGCACTGGAGCATCCGATTAAAGAATACCCCTGATGTAATGGCCCAGATGTGCATGAAAATTTTTGAGTTAATGCTCATTACATTCAGGACGTTCAAGAATATCAAGGACCCACACTTCTCAGGCGTCGGATTCCTTACAGGAAACCAAGATTTAGTTTATGACATGAGCACCACTCCTTCCATAGAAGTGATATATGCTTGGCACGCCAGAATAAAATACCTCCCAGCCTGCTTTAAACAAACATTCGAAGAGATGTTCATAACAGGGTTCTGGGAATACCACTCAGAAATATTTGTACCCAGACCCTCACATCTCCTCCATTTATTTGCTGTGGAGCGAACCATTCACTCAGAACAGTTACGGGTGCCACATCCAGATGTCCCAGGGCCAGTCAATTGGGATGCATTGCTGACAGATCTAGCAAGGGGACTCAGGTTAGAAGAACACCACCTCGCCGCCGATGTTGTACAATATTACGTTCAAAAAGCAGCTAGACAAGGGTCTGTCAGGGGCGACAGACGCGAGAGTGGGGGGGGGTGTTGGCAGTAGCCTTGGTACACAGGACTTACAAGACGTGAAAGTCAAAGAAGGGAGTCAAAGCGAAGGGACAGCACAAGCAAACAGGGCAGTCAAAGAAGATCTGGCAAGTAGGCCAATATTTTTTCAAGACATTAATGCAAATCAAGAGATGGACATGCAGGGAGGAAGAGCAAGTAGGGAGCTCGAAGATATGTATGGCAGATCACGAGAAGAAATCCCTACAACAATGGTGATTTTTATCACTAACAATCATTTGTAAATATCATTTCACATTTTTTTGTAGCTCCATTTTGTGCAAGCCAAGGAGTCCTTGAGCTTGAGGAGCCTTAGAAGTAGTTGCGTACCAATTTTCGTATTTTTTAGATCTCGTTTGAGCCCCCAAATAAGCCCTGGAACCTAATTTTTAACTAGGCCGGACACTAGGTCTGGACAGGGCCAAAAGCTAGTCAAAAACTATAAAAAGAGCTAGAGAGCTCATTTTTGAGGGTAGATTGTAATTGAAATGAACTTGTAAGAGCTTATGAAAGTAATCTAAAGAACTCCATTGATTCTCTCTCTTTGTCTTGCCGTGTGTGCGCGTGTGTGTGTATGTGTGTGCATGCTTGTGTGCTTCTCACTCACACACTTGTGCCGCCACTTGCTCGAGGTCTTCATACCATCCTCACGTCTTCCCGGATTGACATTAAAGGAGGTGCTACTCATCACTGAGCTACACTCCTTAAAGCCAAAGCATACTCACTTGTAAATGGAAATTTATATAGATATTGTCAGGACGGTATCTTGAGAAAGTGTGTTTATCCAGAGGAGGTAAACCTTTTGCTTGAGGCAACACACAGTGAACGTCCTCTAAAGGGGGAGAATTTGGCTTACAAAATCATCCACAAAGGACTATGGTGGCCTCATATCTACAGGGATGCGATCAAGTTTGCTAAAGAATGTGACATTTGCCAAAGATGTGCTCCTAGGCCAACCAGATTGAATTTCCAACCATTAGTCATATCTAGAGGATGGCTCCCGTTCGAACAATGGGGTCTTGATTTCATGGGACCAATTAGTCCAATTGGTCAACCTGGGGGTAAGAAATATATTTTGATGGCCACATGTTATGCAATTAAATTGATAGAGGCTAAAGCTACTGTGGACTGCACGGCCTTAATAGTGGCTAAGCTTTTGTATAAACGTATTTTCTCAAGATTTGGTTGCCCACTTGAAATCACTTGTGATAGGTGCACACATTTTGTAAATAAATTGCTCCAATTTATATTGACAAATACAATGTTTTTCACAAAAAGTCAAATGGCCGAGCAGAAAGCTCCAACAAGATTTTGATTGGGTTGCTGCGCAAACTATCTTTTGATCATCAAAGGTTTTAGCACAAGCATTGATTGGTGCAATTTGGGCTTTCAGATCTACAAGAAGGGGAACCACTGGTGAGAGTCCATCCGGCTTGGTATATGGAACAGAGGCATTGGCATCATTTGAGTTTATTATCAGGAGAGAAATTGAAGCCAGTACCATTGGAATTGAACCTCCCATTAGGAGACTGGTGGCATTAGAAGAATATAGAGAAGGAGCTATGCAAAAGTTTCAGGTAACGCAAGAAGAGTACAAAAGATTGCATGACCAGCTAGTATCTTAGGTCTAATGAAGTACATGAAGGATCCTTGGTTTTGGTGCATTAGATCCCATCTGTTTCAACCAAATTGGCATCCAAATGTGTTGAAGATAAATGTACAAGATCATTTTCAGATGAGGTATTTTTGGATAAATTTACCAAATATAAAGATAAAGGAAAAGAAGAAAAAAGAAAGAAAAGAAAAAGTCTAGTCAAAATTCATGATGAGTAAAAGATACATATCCCCTTGTAGGCAGTGGCATGTAGTGGGCAAAGTGGTGAGTTAAGAAGGAGGCACAAACTTCTTCACATGCTCATTGGTTATAAAAGTGGAGTGAGAGCACGTTCTAAACAAGGAGAGAAAGATGCAAGAGCTCCCAATAGTCGAATTTGGCCAGTTTGTCATTTTGTCTTCCCTTAGACTCCATCCAGCTGCACGTTAGTTTGTACATAGCTCTGTTGTGAAGCTCATATCTCCGTGTATATGTAACTATTTCTTGTGTTTGAATAATAATTGGAAACATTATAGCGTTCACTTTCTTAAGCTCAAATATCGCCTTCAAAGCTTACATATTCTACGAGATATCATTCAAAGAGTGAAGTCCAGTTTTTAGTATACTTGTGTAGATAGGTATTCTTTTTTGATGAGTTAAGTTTCCTAACAAAAACATATCCAAATTGCTTGATTTTTGTCTTCATGAGAAGCTCTTTGAATGTGCTTTCTCTATCCCAAATATCCCATTCACAAGGTTTATATTCTGGGAGATATCTATCGGAGAGTGAAGTCTATTTTTTTGTGTAATTATGTGTACAGGTGGTCTATTTTGGTCATTTGAGCTTACTAATCAAAATGCATCCAAATTACTTGTTTTTTATCTTCTTGGAAAGCTATTTCTGTCTACATTCTCTTTGCCAAATATCTTTTTCAAAAGATACATATTCAAAGGGTTATCTGTTCGAGAGTGAAGTTTAGTTCTTCAGCATACTTGTGTGGAGAGGTAGTTCATTGTTGTGAGTTGCGTTTCCTAATCAACACGTGTCCAAATTTAAGTTACTTATAGTTTTTTCGAAACTTCTCTTTGTCTAATTTGATTGAATAAAGGCACAAATCCATTTGAGTTTTTTGTTGAGAGCAGCAAGCTATCTAAGGTGCATCTATTTGTTCAAGTGCGCATTTCCATTGCGCAAAGGAGAACTCATTCTCCATACTTGGTATCAGAGCAAACTAGTGCCGAAGCTTCATCAATAGAGCTGAGTTAAAGCAAAGCAAAAGAGGAGCTACAAAACAAGAGGGAGCTTCACAAATGCAAGAGCAAAGGACAATATAACTATTCGAGGTATCTCTCAAAGTCTTTGATAGTCTTCAATGGCTGATTTGGGTCAACAAGTAGAGAAATTGGATAAGGTTAACTATCCTGTATGGAAGTTTAGAATGATAATGGGCAAAGGCTTATGGGGTATTATGAGCGACGATGATGCTCAACATCAAATTAATCAGGCTATGGCCACCGAAGTCCAAAGGAGGCAAACAAAAGAATGGGAAGAGAGGAATAGGAGAGTCATGTTCCTCATTTCGTAAGCTAGGAAACTTGAACTCGAGAATGAGTTGAACACAATCAAGAAAAGTTTGAGTAAATCCATAGCTGTATATACTTTGAAGATTAAGGAGCTAAGTGATGCTTTAACTTCTATTGGCATAATAGTTGAAGACGAAGATCTTGTGTGTTATACTCTCAATAGATTGAGAGAGGATGAAAGATGGAAGCCTTTTATAACTTCCATTAACTTGAAAGATGCATATCCAGGTTTTGAACAACTAATCCCTCATCTTGTCACACAAGAGCTTAACTTTGGTGGCCCCAAAGGAAAGGACAACCACAACCAAATGTTATATGTAGGTCAGGGTAAAGGAACGAAATCAAGAGGAGGCTCAAGGGGAAAAGGAAGAGGTCACAACAACTCCAACTACAATAAAAAAAATTCGAAAGACAACAAGGATGCATCAAATGGCAACACACAAGGAAGAGGTCAAGGTAGAAGTAGAGGAAGAGGTCGAGGCTCCTACAATTCTCATAAAGGTATAACTTGCTATCATTGTGGTAAAGTAGGACACTATGCTAGTGATTGTTGGCTAGAGAATGGAAGACCAAATGGAGGCAATCAAAGGACACACTATTTGCAATGAAACATGAGTATAGAAGCTCTTGTGAAGATGACAGAAAATGGTACATTGATTCACGTTGTAGTAACCATATGTCATGACAAGGAAGTTTGTTCACTAATCTATAGGTACCAAGTGGAAAAGGATGTGTTGAAACAGGTGATGATACTCAACACATGATTGAACATATTGGAGATATAAGGCTTGGAGATACAAGTAGATCAAAGGTACTATCTAATGTTCTTCATGTTCCTACAATTTCAAAGAACTTGATTTCAGTAGGACAAATGGTAGAAAAGGGTTCTCACGTCATATTCAATGAGAATGGGTGCTTCATAAAGAATCCAAAGGAAGGCTTCAAGGTCATTGCTCAAGGTAGAAGAGAAGGAAGGATGTTCACTTTGGGCATCCAACATCCACATGGAAAGGTCATGAACATTCAATGTGGGAACAAGAAGATTTCAGATATGGACATATGGCACAAAAGAATAGGGCAACATCAACATTCCAAAGATGAAGGAGATGAGCAAACATGAAGTGGTAAGAGGTATTCCAAAATTTAATAGCGTTGAACTACATGAGTTATGTGAAGCCTATCAACTAGGAAAGCAAACGAGGCAGCCATTCAAAAGGAGCAATTATGTGGCCCCAAATGTCTTGGATGTTATACATACGGATGTATGGGGACCAACCCAAGAGGCATCAATGGCTGGTAATAGATTTTTTGTCACCTTCATTGATGATCACTCAAGAAAGGTATGGCTTTTTTGTATGAAGTAAAAATCAGAGGTGTTTTATATATTTAAAAGATTCAAAGTTGAAGTTGAAAAAGAAACAACAAGCTCTATTAAAACCTTAAGGTCTGATGGTGGAGGAGAATACTTATCCAAAGAATTTTCAGATTTTGTACAAGAGAATGGGATCAAAAGGGAGTTCACTTGTAGGTACAAACTACAACAAAATGGAGTAGTTGAGAGGAAAAATAGGCAAATTGCTGAAATTGAAAGATGCATGCTCAACGAGATGGAGGTACCATTATACTATTGGGCTGAAGCTACCACAACCACCATTTATTGGATGAATAGGTGCACAACATCGGGAATACATCACTTGAATCTAGAGGAGGTATATTCCGATCAAAAACCTGATCTTATACATCTCAAAGTGTTTGGATGTGTTTTCTTTGTTCACATTCCCCAAGAATTTAGAACAAAGATGGAACCAAGGTTAGAAAAATGCATTTTTCGTTGGCTACTCGAGAGATAAAAAAGGATACAAGTGTTACAACCCTAGAAAAAAGGAATTAAGAGTCTCGGGAGATGTGGTCTTTGATGAACTAAGACCATGGTATGAAGATAAAGGAAAGGAAAAGATTCTTGAAGAAGATTGTGATGATTATGTAGGAACATAATCAAAGAGAAGTTCAACAATCAAGCACAAAGGTTTCAGGTCCAGAGGCATCTCCATCTAATGAAGAATGTTCAACATGGAGGGGGAGTCATTCTTTGTCTCCAAATTTAGCCCATAGTAGAGTTGAAGAAGCAAGTGCTACTCCAAATAGTGAGATAGATGCAAGTAAAGAAGAATATGAAGAGGTAATCACTCCCATGGTAAAGCTGAATAGGTTAAAGAAGCAACTTTCTAAAGGCAATGAAAGAAGATCTTCAATGACAAGGTATCCATCTCAAAGGTTGAGTTATGATAGTTTCATGGAGACACATTTTGCATACATGATGCAGGTTATCAAAGACAAAGAGCCTGAGACATATGAAGAAGCTTGCACACAAAAGGAATGGAAGCAAGCTATGAAAGAGGAGATCAAAGCTCTCAAAGATAATCACACATGGGAGCTAGTGCCAAAGAAAGAAGGTATGAAGATTTTTCTAAAAAAATGGGTGCTTAAAGTAAAGAGGAATGTTGATGGTTCACTAGCTAGATATAAAGCTAGATGAGTTGCCAAAGGATTTAAACAAACACAAGGCATAGATTATGATGAAGTTTTCAGCCCCGTTGCAAAGATGGGAACTATCAGAACATTAATAGCAATTGGTGCTTCAAAGAGATCGCAATTATATCAACTCCACATCAAAAATTCTTTTCTTAATGGAGAACTACAAGATGAGGTATACATGAGTCAACTGGTTGGATGATTCCTGAAATGAATGCACCCATGTTTGCAAAAGGTGCAGGAGTTATTACAGATATAGAGATGTGGCACAAACGGATTGGAAATGCAAACGTGCAAAGGCTGAAATTGATGCAGTCAAAGGAGATTGTCCATGGACTACCAAATTTCAAAGTTGCCAAAATGCAAAAGCTATTTGCAGCATGTCAATTTGGTAAACAGTCAAGAACATCATTTCCACATGACAAGCATGTTAGTGAGAATGTACTAGAAGTAGTACATATAGATGTTTGGGGCCCACCAAAGACCACATCTATGGGAGGTTGCAAGTTTTATGTTACTTTCATTGATGACCATACATGCAAAGTATGGGTATATTTCATGAAAGAGAAGAGCGAGGTGTTCACTGAGTTCCAGAATTCTACAGCTATGGTAGAAAAGAAGACAGGGAAGTACATTCAGTCTTTAAGATCTAATGGACCAAGTGAATACATGTCAAATGATTCATCAGTTTTCTAAAAAGTCATCGAATTCGGTGTCAGTTTTCATGCAGGTACACACCACAACAGAATGGTGTTCCTAAATGCAAAAATAGACATATTGTAGCAATAGAAAGAGCGTTGATGGCTGAGAAGAATATGCCTCATTGTTATTGGGTAGAACCTATGGATACTGCTATATACATCATGAATAGAACTCCGACTACCGCTGTACATCAAGTTACACGTGAAGAGAAGTTTACAGGTAAAAAGCCAAACTTATCACATCTGAAAGTTCTTGGTTGTATTGCATATGTACATGTTCTAGATGAATTGAGAATGGAGCTTGATCCAAAAGCAGAAAAGTGTGTCTTCATTAGATACTCCCTTGAGCAAAAGGGATATAAATGTTATAACCCACTCACACGACAGGTAAAGGTGAGCAGAGATGTGATATTTGATGGAATGTCAAGCTTCTATGCACATGCCAAAGAAGGACTGAGTCTTGAACCAAATGACAAAGAAAATGCTGAAAAGTCAAGTGCAGAATCTCAAGTTCTGAGTGGACCAGATGCATCACCAAGCAATAGTTCAAACTCAAATCCATGGAGTGGAAGATTACGTGGAAATTTCAATCTAGCAAATTCATCAAATACATCCAAGAAAGGTAAAGAAAAGCTTTCTCTTGGTCATAAAACATGTGCAGGTTTTGAAAACGTTGATGGAGATTCAAGCGGTTTAGAAAGAGTGTTGATGAGGAACTTGGATTGCCCTCTGTGAAGACTCCAGGATTATGAAGGGCACATGTAGATGATACAAGGAGAAGTGACCCAGGACCAAGAAGATCTAGGAGGATGAGGAATTCAGTGCATTGATTGACATATGACAATTATATGGCTCGTGATTGTGCCTACATGACAAAGGTAATACAAGATGTTGAACCTTCTTGCTTTGAAGATGCACTTGGAATTGGAGATTGGGAAAAAGCGATGGATGAGGAGATGGTTGCACTTTATGGGAATGATACATGGAAGCTCGTTCCATTGCCACAAGGAAAGAAACCCATAGGCTCCAAATGGGTTTACAAGGTAAAGCATAATGCTGATGGTAACATAAGTAGGTATAAAGCACGATTGGTTGCTAAAGGATATGTAGAGACATATGGCATTGATTATGAGGAAATATTCAGCCATGTAGCTAAAATGTCTACTATCAGGACACTTGTCGCATTAGCTACAACAAAAGGATGGACTTTGCATCAGATGGATGTGAAAAATGCTTTCTTACATGGTGAGTTATAGGAATAAGTATATATGGACCAGCCAGAAGGATATGAAGATTCAAAGCATCCAGAATATGTTTGCAGGTTGCAAAAGGCTTTGTATGGGCTGAAGCTAGCTCCTCGTGCATGGCATGCAAGGATTGCTGATTACTTAACCAACATTGGGTTTTATATGTGGGATCCAGATCACTCACTATATGCAAGGAAGGCTCATGATGGCATCATTATTGTGGCTATTTATGTTGATGACCTGATTGTAGGTGGTGATAATGAAGGAAGCATCAAAAAGGTAAAGCAACTTCTTATGCAAGAATTTGACATGAAAGATCTTGGTGTGCTGCGCTATTTCTTGGGCATTGATTTTATACATATAGAAACAGGTATATGGATGTCGCAAAGGCAATATGCCTTGAATATGCTACAAAAGTATGGTATGGCTGATTGTAAGCCAATTTCTAGGCCTTTAGATCAGAATTTGAAGTTGGACACTACATCAAGTGAAGCATTGGAAAATGCTACTATGTACAGGAAAATTGTGGGAAGTCTTATATATCTCACAATTACAAGGCCTGATCTAAGTTATACTGTTGGTCTTGAAAGTCAGTTTATGCAGGTTCCCAGGAAACCACATTTGGATGCTCTGAGGCGCACTCTACGTTATGTGAGTGCTACTTTGGATTATGCATTGTCTTATGAGGCCGGTGTAGATTTGCAGGTTTATGGATACACAGATGGAGATTGGGCTGGTGGCATTTCAGATAGAAGATCTACTAGTGGTTTTCTATTCTCACTTGGGAGTGTAGCTATTACATGGAGCAGCAAGAAGCAACCCACTATTGCTTTGTGGAGTACAGAGGCTGAGTATAGAAGTGCTGTAATGGCAGCATGTGAGGCATCATGGATAGAAATGCTACTTGTGAATTTAGGTGTGGAAGTGCAAAAGCCTATCACCATTTATTCTAATAATCTTAGTAGCATACACTTAGCACGGAACCCTGTTTTCCATGCTAGAACAAAGCATATCGATGTACATTATCACTTCATATGAGAGAAGGTATTAGTAGTTCATATTGATCTTGTTTATGTGAGAACAGATGAGCAGGTTGCTGATATTTTCACCAAAGCACTTGGAGCTGAGAAGTTGAAGAAGTTTCGGGAGATGCTTGGATTACAGAATATGGCATTGAGCTTGAGGTGGAGTGTTGAGATATCAAGCTCAACATGGGATGATCTAGGATGACACGTACTAGTCTTTCGTTTCTCGAAAATGTATAGTGGTCATGCGCGCATATGTCAGGGATACTTCATTGAGCTTTATTAGATTTATCTACCGACATTGATGGCACATTTGTTCCTTGCCAGCTCACTCATTCGCGGACATTATGTTTTTCCTTATGTACGGATCTTCATATATTGCACTTGTTGTATTCTTGTTTTTAGGTCATTCTTGTACATTCCTTGAGGATGGATTTATTTATGTTTGTATTTATGTTGATGACATAATACTTACAGGAACAGATGACAAAGGTATACACATGATTAAGAAGCAGATGAAGAAAGAATTCAAAATCAGTGATTTGGGAAATTTGTCATTTTTTTTGGGGAATGGAGATTTCATATACTCAACATGGAGTATATGTAACTCAAGAAAG
>CM035421.1:61861257-61883757 GCA_020310875.1 Ceratopteris richardii | reverse complement strand
TGAGGTCAATAGTGGAGTTATAAAATCACAAAAGGTGTCCCAAGGAACATCTTAATAACTGGAGGCCCATCTCCTCCTTAACTACCATCTATAAGATTTTGGCTTCTTCTCTAGCTAGGAGGCTAAGCCCTGTTATGAATGATATCATCCTCCCCCAACAAAAAGGTTTTATCAAAGGTACGTTCATCCTTGATGCTATCATTTCCTTATGGGCAGGGTTTGACCATGCTCAAGAAACTAACCAACCCTACTACTTTTTTAAGATAGACTTTGATAAGGCTTATGACATAATTGAATGGGATTTTATCTTTTAGTCCCTTCATGACATAGGCGCTGGAAAGCAATTCATCAGATATGTTAGCACCCTCTTTGGAAATGCCCAGTCTAAAGTCTCCATCAATGGCTCCTTGTCTTCTCCTTTCAAAATCAAAAGATCTATCAGGCAAGGTTGCTCCCTTGCCTCCTTGCTTTTTCTATAGCAAGTGATGCATGCCCTTGGCTGGTTGATAAAGGATGCCCTCAATAACAAGCTCCTAGAAGGTATCCACATCCCTGGAACTGATAATCAACTCTACGTGCAGGCTTTTGCTGATGACACTAACATCATTTCCAAAGCTAACTCTTCCTCGGTCAATAGTGTTCTGGACTGTCTTAATACGTTTTGTTTAGCTAGTGGCTCTCACATCAACAACAAAAAGACTGCCTTTAGATCCTCCAATAATAATGTGCCCTCTTGTATCTCCTCCCTGGGATGTAACATTATCAAGAAAGGGGAAGTCTTTAGACTTTTGGGGATCCCCATGGGCTTCCAAGTGTACCTCCACCAAAGATGGGAGTGGGTCTTGAATAAATTCAGAAGGAAGCTATTTAGCTAGTATGATTCTTAGTCTTCCATCTCTCATAGGGTTTTTGTGGTTAATCACTATATCTTACCTTCCTCGACTTATTTCCTTTCCTGTTGGATGCCTAATAAAATTCACTTTAAGCAAGTGCTTGCCCTGGCCAGAAGATTCTTGTGGGGGGCAAATTCTTACCATAATAAAATCCCCAAAGTTGACGTGTTGCCTCCCTAAATTCGAAGGTGGATCGGGAATTCTTTGCCCCCTTAAACTGGCTTCCAACGTGGCAGTGTCAGGGAAGCACTAGATTGTGCTCTCTGACTATAGTAGACAAGATTTCCGAAATACACTTATTATTACAATAACACCCACGTAGGGAAAATGATACAAGAATATGTGACTGATACAAGATGTGCCACAGCCCGGGACCAATAGGTATGAAAAACTGGACTAGAGATGATACAGGAGATCCCACAACCCAGGATCGTAAGTATGAGACAAGATATCTGGATTACAAGAACTCCCTTCTGGGAGATGAACTCGATACACGAAAGAACTCGACAGGATCTCGTACTACGAGATTACAAGGGGACAAGATAGGATGTCCAAGAACTAGACTAGAACAAGGAACAAGACAAGAACTAGAACTAGAACTTGAAGAGTACTTACTTGGCGGCCACGACTCCTTGAGCTCCCAAGACTGGTATTGGCAAGACTGATTATGAATGTGTCCAACCCCTCCTTATATAGGTTTTCAAAGGGTGGTTCTAGGGCGGTTACGAATTGATGATGTCATCGATGATGTCATCAATTCGTAGCATGGTCTTTGGATGTCAGAATCAAGCAAGAAGACGCTCGATCTTAGGATTTTGGCACGTTCCAAATGCAATGCAAGCATTAGTTTTCCCAAATTCTGAACCAATTATGAGATATAGGATTCACATGGAATCTGAGAGCTTCCTTTGTCCATGACATTACCTCTCCCTCAAGCGACGAGTTCCACGAGGAGCGATCATGTTCTCTGGTCTCAGCTTCATTGGATTTTTCCTATGGAATTCTTGAACCTTGATTGGTGCTCTTTGAAGGTTTTCTACAGGTTCCCAAGTACGATCACTTATGTCATACCCTTTCCAATGAATAAGGTACTCTAATCTTCCTCGAGATATTCTCGAATCTAGGACATGCTCGACTTCAAATTCTTCATGATCATCAATCTCAATAGGTGGTGAAGGATTAGGTCTCTCCCCCCCCCTCAATGGTGAAAAGTGATATGGTTCCAACATGGATACATGGAAAAGTGGATGTATTCTCATGGTACTTGGTAGATGGAGCTTGAAGGTGACTGGATTAATCTTGGCCAAGATGGTAAATGGACCAAATCTTTGATGATCTAACTTTGCACAAGGCCTTGAAGTTTGCAAATTGTTTCTGAGTAACCATACTTTATCCTCATTTTGATACGATGGATTCTGGATACGATGTTGATCTGCATAGTGCTTATATTGTTGTTGAGCTTTATGGATCTCTTCCTTGAGTTCTTTGTGAATGTCCATCAGGTACTGGGCCTTGTCTCTGGCAGCTGGGTTCTTGACATGATTTGAGAGTTGTATCTCCATCCTTGGATGTTGTGCATAGTTTGCAAAGAAGGGCGTTTGCTTAGTAGATGCATGAACACTATTGTTATAGGCAAACTCTGCAAAGGGTAACAACTCAAACCAATCATTTTGGTGATAGTTGCTAGTGCAACGGAGATATTTCTCTAGGACTTGATTCACCCGTTCTGTTTGTCCATCAGTCTGTGGATGATTTGCTGTGGATAGTTTAACTTGAACACCAAGGAGCTTGCAAAGACTGTTCCAAAAGCTGGATACGAACTGTGGACCTCAATCATTGACAATATCATGAGGCAATCCATGAAGCCTAAAGATGTATGTGAGAAAGAGTCTAGCAGTGGCTGCACCTGTGATTGCCTTTCTAGTTGGAATGAAGTGTGCCATCTTTGTGAATCTATCCACAATAACAAGAATGGCATCATACTTATTTGACTTTGGTAGATCTGTGATGAAATCCATAGATAATGAAACCGATGGCCTTTCTGGAATAGGTAAAGGTTGCAAGAGGCCATGAGGCTTATGTCGTGGTACCTTAGATCTATTGCAAGTGTCACATGTTCAGATATATTCTTTGACTTCCTTCCACATTTGAGGTCACCAAAAATCCCTAGATATGAGTTCTATTGTTTTATTTACTCCAAAATGTCCTGCTACACGCTTGTCATGACGTTGTTGAAGTACTTGGATCCTGGGCTTTCCTGGAGGGACATATAATAGGTTCTTATAGAATAGTAACCCGTCCTTTTCCTGGAATTCATTTTCTTCTTGGATTTTTCCTTCTTGAGTTTTTTGCTTAACATTACAAAGTAATTCATCTTGTGGTAGATTCTTGCGGATCAAATGACTCAAGGCTAAATCTTTAGGATGGGTTGAAGAGATAGCTGCTAACTAGAGATGCTCAGGCTTGAGTAATACACTCTCTTGTTGATCAAAGGCCTCTTCACCCTTCTTTGGTGCAAGGTAA
This sequence comes from Ceratopteris richardii, assembly GCA_020310875.1. Taxonomy (NCBI): domain Eukaryota; kingdom Viridiplantae; phylum Streptophyta; class Polypodiopsida; order Polypodiales; family Pteridaceae; genus Ceratopteris; species Ceratopteris richardii. The sequence continues at coordinate 61,880,341 of CM035421.1, read as the reverse complement.
GATCTTCTTGACAAGGCATCTCATTGACACTGTTGCCGTCCTAGATGATATGTGATGACAAAGTCGAACCTGGATAAAAAGCTACTCCATCGAGATTGCCTTCTGTTGAGGATGCGGGTGGTCATAAAATACTCTAGGTTCTTATGATCTGTATACACAATAACTTTATGAGCTGCTCCTTCTAGATGGTGACGCCAAGAATCAAATGTGTCCACTATGTCAAGAAGTTCTTTATCATGAATTTCATAATTAATTTTTGGAGAAGAAAATTTCCTTGAATTATATGCAACTAGATGTAGGTGTCCATCATCTCCATATTGTGAGAGAATGGCCCCTAGGGCAAAGTCTGATGCATCTCTCTCTAGGAAGAAGGGCTTGGTAGAATTAGGATGAACTAGAATTGGAGCAGTAGTGAATGTTGATTTCAAGGTCTGAAATGCTTTTTCTACTTCGGTCCATGAGAATTTGGAGTTCCCTGTAAGCTTGGTAAGAGGTGTCACTATCTTGGAGTAATCTTTGATGAATATCCTATAGAAGTTGGCAAAACCCAGAAAACATTGTACATCTCGAACACATGAAGGTGGTTGCCAATCAAGGATTGTCTAAATCTCCTTAGGGTCCATAAAGATTCCTTTATCTGATACAATGTACCCTAAAAATTCCACTTCTGTCTTATGGAAAGAGCACTTCTCCAATTTCGCATATAATCCTTTTTCTCTTAGTTTCTCTAGGACTATCTTTACATGAAATTCATGATCCTCAAGATTTTTGGAGAATATCAAGATATCATCAAGGTATATTACAACAAAATCATCTAAATATTCTCGAAAGATATCATTCATCATATGTTGGAAGATAGCTGGAGCATTTGTAAGACCGAATGGCATAACTCATATTCAAAATGCCCATACCTTGTTCGAAATGCTGTCTTCCATTCGTCTCCCTCTCTGATCCTGACAAGATTGTAAGCTCCTCGAAGATCAATTTTTGTGAAGAATTTTTCTTTTCCAAGGCGTTCCAAGAGCTCTGATATGAGTAGTAGAGGGTATCTGTTTTTTATAGTGACTTTGTTCAATCCAGGATAGTCTACACACATCCGGAGAGTCCCATCCTTCTTCTTTACAAATAGAATAGGAGCTCCTGCTAGAGACTTCGAGTGTTTGATAAACCCCTTTGCTAGATTCTCATCAATGTTCTGCGTAGTTCTGTAAGTTCTTCTGGGGATAGTCTATAGATTGGTCCAAAGGGTGGTTGTGCTCCCTCTTGAAGATCTATGGGGCAATCGTAAGGTCTATGCTCTGGGAGGATATCTGCATTCTTCTTTTCAAAAACATCTTCAAAGCCTTTGTACTGATTGGGTAGCTGTACTGGATCATCTTTCTTGGATTCTTGAGCTAGTATGGCATAGATCATATATGTAGGTTCCTTCCTTACTCCATGTATGAAGGCTTTGGCTCCGACATATGTTGGGTTCTTTTGGATATCTCGATGGGTTATTTTATTCTTTTTCGAACTAATGTCTGGATTATGCTTCTTTAACCAGGGCTTTCCAATGATAACTAGATGTACAGGGCTTGATATTACATTGAAACATATATGGGATTCATGGTCACCAAGGTGTACTCTTAATGGTGTGATTTCCATGGTTATATTCCCAGATGCTAGAGGTCGTCCATCTACTACTTCAGCTACTACTGGTTTGTTCTTCCCAAGTACAGGAATTCCATGTTTCTTAACCAATCCCTCATCGATGAAACATGAGGAGGCTCCTAAATCTACTAGGGCTGTAAGGGAAAGGGTCTTCTTGGGCATGATTAACTTGACAGGTGCAAGACATGTTTCTATGGGTGTAGCTAGAATTATGAGACCCTTTCTTGTATCATGGTCCAGCTGTAGGGTCTCTTTTACAACTGGACTTCCTCGTTTCCCTGCTCTACAAGGGTGGCTGTGACTCTAGAGTTTGTTCTCTTGTTTGGACAATTAATTGCAATATGTCCACGGTTTCCACAGTAGAGACATAACTTATTAACTCTCCTTCTCCGTTTCTCTTCTAGTGTTAAAGGCTGAAACGTAGTTACATCTATTTGCATAGGTTCAGGCATGGACTCATCTTTAGTAGTCGGTTGGATAGGTTTCCACTGGCGAGGTCTTCCTTCTACTTGTTTCTCTTGTTTCCTTCCAGAAAGTAGGTTATCACATTGAATAGCTTGCATGATATATTCATTCAATGTTTTAACCTCTAGCATCGTGAGCAACAGGTCCTTCACATCATCTCTTAAACCCCATCTGAATTGGCTTATGAAATAATCTTCATGCCAAGTGAGATCACATATCAACTGCCTAAATTCAGATTCATAGGTAGAGGCAGGGCAGTTACCTTGATGTAGCTTCCGAAGTTTTGTTTTTGCTACTCGACTTGTATCTGCATCTCCAAATGTGGCGGAGAGTTCTCGAAGAAATTTCTCATAGTCCTGAAGTACTGCCATGTTCTTCTCCAAGATTTGCGCAAACCATGATAATGCTTGGCCACAGAGCAAGGTTCCAATAAACCCGACCTTGGATGCCTCATCAAGGTATCTATCAGGTTGCATACGAATGTACAATTTAACTTGCTGGAGAAATCCACAAAACTTTGTGCGATCCACATCGAACTTTTCTGGCATGCAAATCTTGGGTTCCTTCATAAATGATCTACTAGGCCGTTGATTCACTTGAATACTCCCTTGATTTGCTTGAAGACTCCCGATTCGTTCTTGTAATTCTTGGAGAAGTGCACCTACATGCACTGGATGTCCCACCTCGACTTGTGTCTGTCAATGACTTAGGTCTTTGACTTGTTGTTGGAGACTCTAAACTGATGCTACGACTCTGTTCATAAGCGTTCTCCATGATGTCTGGTCTTGGATAGAAGGCAATCTTGCCAAAATGTCAAGGAACCACTAGATTTTGCTCTCTGACTATAGTAGACAAGATTTCTGAAATACACTTATGATTACAAGAACACCCATGTAGGGAAAATGATACAAGAATATGTGACTGATACAAGATGTCCCACAACCTGGGACCAATAGGTATGGAAAACTAGACTAGAGATGATACAGGAGATCCCACAACCCGGGATCGTAAGAATGAGATAGATATCTGGATTACAAGAACTCCCTTCTGGGAGATGAACTGGATACACGAAAGAACTCGACAGGATCTCGTACTACGAGATTACAAGGGGACAAGATAGGATGTCCAAGAACTAGACTAGAACAAGGAACAAGACAAGAACTAGAACTGGAACTGGAACTTGAAGAGTACTTACTTGGTAGCCACGACTCCTTGACCTCCCAAGACTGGTATTGGCAAGACTGATTATGAATGTGGCCAACCCCTCCTTATATAGGTTTTCCAAGGGCGGTTCTAGGGCGGTTACGAATTGATGACGTCATTGATCATGTCATCAATTCATAGCATGGTCTCTGGATGTCAGAATCAAGCAAGAAGGCAGTCGATCTAAGGGTTTTGGCACGTTGCGAACACAATGGAAGCATTAGTTTCCCCAAATTCTGAACCAATCATGAGATATAGGATTCACATGGAATCTGAGAGTTTCCTTTGTCCATGACAGGCAGCTAAACGGATCCTTACGTCGATAGACTCCACCGACATCTGTGCTATCCTTCTTAAAAGAAACACTCACAAGTTCTACATAAAAGACTACAAATCTTGGAAGGGTCATAGCATTTGGGACATCCTTATCTCGCCTCAGACCTTTTGCCTTGTGGAAAGTAGCTTAATATGCAGGATGTGGCAAGCTTGGATGACTTTAAAGAACTACTTCTCCCGTAACCCTAAATTCCTCCAATACACTGATTTTTTCCTGCACGAGAATATCTCGACTTGATGGCTTTCTTTATGGAACAATGTTCAGCTGGGAATTAAGGAACACAAGTGCTCTAAACTTGGCTTTGCTCGTGGAAAGACTTATGGATGCATGATCAAGTGATGTCTGAGGAGCACATTCTTGAGTCCACTGCTCGTCGATATTGCTACATACATATAGAGAAGATACAAATACCTCAGAGGAACCATCAACATGATTACTCCCAAACTCAATAAGCTATGGATGGTCAGCTGGAATGCCTCTCAATGGAAACATATATTCAAAAGCTTTTGGAGCCTCCCCTATAACATAAATGCACTCATTCCTGATGTGGATGATTATGCATCAAGCTATCTGGTGTGGCTCCAAAGCCAGGAAAATTGGACTAGAAAATGGTTTTTGTATGTATTGTGGCACTGTGGAGGACATCCCCCATCTTTTTTTCAACTATAGGCATGCTGAACACTACTAGTCTTCCTTCCAAAACATGACGTAGGCTCTTAATATGAGGCTCACTATTATTGAAACTCTATTGGGATCTTGTAACAAGTTGGATTTTCCCCTACGGAACATTTGGAGAGGTGCTACCTAATGGTTTATATGGATTTTGGGAAGCCAAAGGATTATGAACAACTATAATACTTCTCTGTTCCACAAATTTGTTCACCTCATTTAAGCTATTGGCCAGAATTGTATTGCCCGGACTACATCGGCCCCTGATGATAGCTTCAGTCTCACTAGTCACCTTAGCACTACCCCCCCCCCCCTTAGAAATGGAGAGAATCATAGCTTAAGTTGTATTCTTCACCTCGATTTGTGATGGTGAAAAATTTCATGTAATGTCCTCCTGTCCTTGTGTCTGCAGCATCTCTCCCATGCTCCCTTTATGCTGTCCGTGATCTATTTATCTATCTATCTATCTATCTCATGAAGTACTCCTCAAATGCTGCCTTGAAGTCCCTCCATGAACTGAATTCCTCCCGTGTAGACTCCGCAAGATACCATACATCTTCATTGTCCGCCAAGGAGGATGAGGCAATTTTCACCCAATGTCTTTTGCCCACACCTTGCAACTACAGGTATTTCCTTTGAATTTTTCAGGTGGGCCTGGCTTGAATCACCCATATGAGTCTGAATCACTTGCATCATTAGAGGAAGAAATGGGCAAGCGTCTTCGTATGTGTGGCTGATGACCCTGACGAGACATTCTCCTTGAATTCTCACCCTTTTGTTGTTCTTGTGATTTTAGGGTTTCCTTATCTTCCTTGGTCTCAAAGTTTCCTTTTAGCATATGTGCTAAATCGACAATGGTGGACACAAATCGGCCGATACAGTCTTCATGACCCAACAACGATTCTGGGGGAGGTACCTCCTTTTCCCTCTCTAGATTATTCAAATCATAGTTTCGGTGCTTTGACAGTGGTGTCCGTGGTGGCTTCCCTTTGTTTCACCATTTTCCCTTTCCAATATCTTTGTGGCCGGCCGGTGGCGGCTGAAAGTTCTTAAAAATAGATTGTGGTTCTCACCCTCGATCATGGTGTACTAAGTGGGACATTACGATGAGGCTCCAAGCACTGGTGTGACAACTAGTCCGTCTCCTTTTCTGAGGCTGCTTTGATTGAGCAAAGCCCTGATACCAAATGTGACAAAAACAAAGCAAGCATCTCGGGCTCGCACAACATGTGGCACCAGCCTATCAGAGGGATGACTTGCTTGATTGTGTTTTGTGTAATAAAGTAAGTCTATGATCCAAGGGTCTGGCCGGTTCAGACAGATCTGAAATCGGACACCGTTTGGTCATCCGTGTGTATGACCAAAGATCTCGAGTTTAGACTTACTAGGAGGTCTTGTGCTCTTGTGAACAAGTGATCCACTTAGCTTAGTGGTTAAGTCTCAAGGATGTGAAGGAGGAGGTCTTGGGTTCAATCCCCATGGGGAACATGGGGAGAGTATTTTGCCCAAAGAGCTCTAGAGCCTTCTAGAAGCATCCACTTGAGTTAACTCGAGTTAACTAGGACACTTGGCGCACATGTAGTTACATGGCTAACACTTGGATGGTTAATATCCACCTGCCCAAGAAGGCAGTCCCCTGGAGAGAGCTATATATAGAAGCATTTGGTTGGGAGGAGAGTCATCTCTCTAGCATGTGGTGGTCGTAATTCTTAGATTGTTGCATTTTGCTTGCTATAATGCCAACTTCACTTGCATGAAAGAAAGAATGCTTGCATTAGAAAGAAAACGGCCGGAAGGCGCATTACAAAGAGATGGGCAAAGCTGGCCCATGTTAAGGATGACTGGTAAATGCAAATAGTTGCTGACCCATGCTAAGTGTCATGGGAAAATGCATTACAATGGCGGTTCCAATGACACTGCCTGCACTTTCAGGAAGGTTGTGCTGAGGGGACTAGCTCAAGGTTACAACACGTAGATCGTGGGGTGATTTCCCAGAGCCGCTTAATTCTTGGTCTCAAAGGCTCACTATGCCCCCCTATAAGTAGCAATAATTTGACACCTCACCGTAAACTCCCCAAGCACCAAATAATTGTAGATAGAAATATGAGGGGGGGGGGGAGGGGCTCTTGTCCACGGGATGTTACATCCAGTGTACCTACTCTATGAATTGTGTTGGAAACTTCGTAGAGTGAGTCTCGTTGATACATGCCCACTCTTTAGCTCCAATGTATCTACTCTATCATTTTTGGTGATGATGGCGAATTGTATTAAATAAAAGGGGAGAGGCACTCTGATATACTTTTAATGCGGATTTTATACGTCAGTTCCAGTTTGAATGAAGAAAAGATAACGTACAAATCAGTTCCAATCTGCCTCATTCTTTTCTTAATTTGGGAGTGCCCTGTACATCATGTAATCTTCTCTTGATTAATTTAATCTTTTGATTGCTGCTATGAAAATAATTGAGAGTAGCTTTTTTTTTTAATGAAACCGGAAAAGATATATTAATGGTGGGACATATAGAGAGTGCCTTGGGCAGGAGACACCTACTCCAAGGACTTACTTACAAATCATAATACATGCCAATTCTTTTACAAGAGTATTGAGCAGCTAAGAGTGTCTTCCACCTGGATGGCAAATTTCAGCCATAACCTTGTACACATCAGAACTATGACAGGGGGCATAAGTGATATTTCTAATACAAGCCAAGGATGCCTTTTTCAGTTTCTCATGAAGGGAAATGAGGTAGTTTCTCCTTCTTTTGCCAAATATGGCTTCATTCCTACTGAGCCAAATGTACCAAAGAATGTGGTCCCTCCAGATGTTCCACAACAGAATGTCCAAGTTCTTGCAACAACCAAGAATCACCTCCATTTTGCTCAGAGGGGGGAAATCATTAGCTTGTAAATGTTTTTCCATAGGAGACCACAACTTTTTGGCATTTTGGCATTCAAAACGAGGTGTGAAACGTCCTCCACAAGGCCACAAAATATACAAATCCCAACATTAGTATAAACTTTTCTGACTTTGTGACCAATCCACAGGCCATGGTGTAGCATCAGCCATTGAAGAAAGGAATGTTTGCTGCAGTCTGGGAAAGCCCACAAAGCTTTGAATTTGTAGGTCCATTGATGAGGAGACCAATTAACTTGCCATCTAGCATTAAGCTTAGTCAGAATTTGAACCATAGATCCCTTGTCCTTCTTGAATTGCTTGAAAATGAAAGAAGTAATGTCCAGCAGGGCCACCTTTTTCCTATGCCAACTGTCAATCTTTTCCATCAGGAGGTTTCTATGATTGTGGACCACCTGCAAGCAAGACATAGACAAGTTAGTGTTAGAAGTGACATCTTGAACATTCCTTACCATGCCATCACACATAAAATTGTTCCAGGTAGTGATTCCAGCTTTGTGCTGCTTGATAGCCAGACTTTGTTTGTTATAGAAGGCCAACCAACCAACCCAGGGAGATTCCTGCATATAGAATTGAAGAGAAGATAACAGATCTTTAGGGGGGTTAAAGGATTGCTTAGCTTTGAACCAAGCCTGCCACATCCTGCACACCAAAGGGCTACCAAAGGGGATGATAGGATGAGGAGATATTAAAATGTCCCATAAGTTGATATTTTTCCAAGCTATGTAGTCAAACAGACAGAATCTAGCAGTATTTCTTTTAAGGAGACAAGCCCACACATCATTGCAATTAATACATCTCAAAATCCATTTAGCAGCCAAGTTATCAGCCATCTTAACAAGATTTAGAATACCCAAACCTCCTTGATACTAAGGTAAACAACAGATTTTCCAGGCCACCTTAGGGATTTTCTTTTGGTCAGACTTGCTACCCCATAAGAAGTCCCTAGCCAGACAGATAACCTGATCAAGTTGTTTGTTAGAAGGAGACCAGCAAGCCAAGAAATACACCAGCTTAGGGAGGATGTAATGGTTAAGAACAAAAGTTCTATGGGGGAGGGAGCTGTTAGCATCATACCAGAAAAGTAGGTGTTTTTTAAACCTTTCAACCACCCATTCCCACCTTTGAGCAAAAGTCCCTAACAATCTGAAAATCTCCCCATCCTTGATGATATTACAGCCAAGTCTAGCAACACAATTAGGAAGAGCATCATTAGAAGCTTTAAAACCAGTTTTAGTGTGATTAACTTTGGAACCACTAGCAAGACAGAAGGTCTCCAAACATTCCAAAAATTTATTCACGGAGAGGTCATCAGCATTAAGAACAACATTAGTATCATCTGCAAACATTTGTAACCCAAGAGGGGAAGGGGAGTTATGAACATTAATACCTCTTATCAAACCACTGTTCATAGCATCTTTCACAAGCCACCCCAAAGCATCACTAGCAATGGCAAAAAGCAAGGGAGCAAGAGGGCAACCCTGTCTAATGGATCTGCTGAGAGTAAAGGGGTCAGAAATATGACCATTGATGGCAACCCTAGAACAAGCATTGCCAAAAAGAGTACTAACACTTTTGATAAGTCTTTTTCCAGCACCCAAATCTTGAAGAGATTGGAGAATAAAGTTCCATTCAATCCTGTCATAAGCCTTATCAAAGTCAATTTTTAAAAAAATAAAAGTTTTGGTCCATCTCCTTAGCATTATCTATACCTTCCCAAAGAGAAATAATAGCATCAAGAATGTATCTACCTTTGATGAAGCCCTTTTGCTCAGGGAGGATAAAGATTTTCATCATAGGACTAAGTCTTTTGGCAATGGTAGAAGCTATGATCTTGTAAATGGTGTTGAGACAAGTGATAGGTCTCCAATTGTTAAGGTCATCTTTGCTACCCCTTTTGTGAATAAGTCTAATAACCCCAATGTTAATGTGAGAAGGGAGAAATCCCTTGCTAGAAGCCTCTTCCCACACCAAGAGAATATAAGGAGTGAGAAAATCACATAGCATCATGAAGAATTCATTGGGAAGACCATCAAATCCCGGAGACTTACAGGGTTTCAATTTATAGATGGTTTCTTTTATCTCACCGGTAGTGAGGGGCAGGTCCAGAATGGGAGCCAGGCTTTCAGGAATCATTTTTTTTCCTTTTCAAAGCAATAGTAGCTCTGGCCCTCTAGATATCCTCCCCCCACTTGGGAGAACCAGAGAAAACATCCATAAAGAAGCTCTTAGCCTCGTGAAGAGTCTCCTGTATATTTAAAGTGTGACCACCTTCTTTCTTTTTCAACTTGGGTATGAAGTCCCTAACTTTGTTTTTTTTTCAAGAGAGAAAACATATGTTTGTTATTCCTATCCAGTTTCCCACTCCAAAATTCTTTTGATGAGGCACGAGAGTAACTAGCTTCAAGATAACTTTCCTTGCACAATCTCAAGTGTAATTTTTGATACTCTTGAGAAGTAACATCCAGAGCTTTTAACTTGTCCACAATATCACTACGTCTTTTAGCTCTAAACTCTCTAGCTTGTTTCTTAAAGTGAGTAAACAAGCGTTGAACATCTTTAACCGCTTTTTCCCAAGCTAAGCCAGGAGATCTAGTATTGGTAAAATGTTGGGAAAAATTTCTTTTAGTCTCAAACCTAATACAAGGAAGCTTAAGAAGGTTGACATCGATATGAGGCCAACCAGACCTGAAGGAAGGACTACCCAATCTAAAGGTGATAATTGAGGGTTTACGATCAGAAACCAAAAGGGAATTATCAATAAGAGCACTAACCTCCCAACTTTTTTGAAGAATATCATTATTGGCATAGCATCTATCAAGTCTAGCAGCAGTATAAGCAGCACCCGTTTGCTTGTTGGACCAAGTAAAACCAGAGTTTTGAGAAGTATCAACAAAATCATGAAGGTTACAAAGCACATTCCAAGCTACTTTTTCAGAACCATTAATGATGTTACCTTTGCACTCCCATCTGTCTTTGATACAAGTGACCATATTAAAATCACCAACCACGATAGAAGGCCCCTGAACTTGACTAAGCTCTTCCCAACAGTTTTTCCTACTCTGACTCTTATTAGAAGCATAAACATAGATGGCAGAGAGGTTATAAGGTTTACCCAACCTGATAGAGCACCATTGGTTGGAGTTGCTAGAGTAGTTACCATCCAGAGTATGGGCCAGGGACTTAGAGAGACCAATCACTGCACCACCTTTTCCATCCTGATGATTAGTATAAAAACTTGAGTTACCTTTGCACTCCCATCTGTCTTTGATACAAGTGACCATATTAAAATCACCAACCATGATAGAAGGCCCTTGAACTTGACTAAGCTCTTCCCAGCAGTTTTTCCTACTCTGACTCTTATTAGAAGCATAAACATAGATGAAAGCGAGGTTATAAGGGTTACCCAACCTGATAGAGCACCATTGGTTGGAGTTGCTAGAGTAGTTACCATCGAGAGTATGGGCCAGGGACTTAGAGAGACCAATCACTGCACCACCTTTTCCATCCTGATGATTAGTAAAAAAACTTGAGTTACCTTTGCACTCCCATCTGTCTTTGATACAATTGACCATATTAAAATCACCAACCATGATAGAAGGCCCTTGAACTTCACTAAGCTCTTCCCAGCAGTTTTTCCTACTCTGACTCTTATTAGAAGCATAAACATAGATGATAGAGAGGTTATAAGGGTTACCCAACCTGATAGAGCACCATTGGTTGGAGTTGCTAGAGTAGTTACCATCCAGAGTATGGGCCAGGGACTTAGAGAGACCAATCACTGCACCACCTTTTCCATCCTGATGAATATTAAGATTAAACTTGAGAGAGTCGCCACCAATTTTGACCTCCTGAAGACAAACAACATCAGGTGGTCTATGTAAAGACTGTAACCACCTATTAATCATTCTAGGTCTGACAGGATCTGTAAGACCCTTAACATTTATTGAAAGAATAGAGAGATTAGTCATAAGCAAAACAAGAGGACTTATTTCCTACTATTTTTAGTAGGCTTAATTGCTAAGATAGATGATCTCACTGTATCTTTTCTTTTGGGTTTACTTGTGATGGCCAGTTGTCTTGACATATCAACATCCTGAGACATAGGCACAATTTCATCATTGACAAGGTCATTGTCCATAGTTTCCAGTTTATCCTGGTCCATGACATCTAATTCCTGCGAGAAGATTTCATCTGATAGATTAGTATCAGCACATAATGTAGGAACAAGGAGAAGTTCAGAGATAACCTTCCCTTTAAGGTCATTATGGGTAGAAACATTGACCACTTTGTTTTTTTTCCCTATTAGGGACCGCCCGGTTTCATACTTACTCTGATGTCCCTTGGAAATCCCTGCAGCATCCGTGTTTGTACCTACCAACAAATCATTAGGGTTGATGTTTTCTTTGGGGCTTGAGGGATCGATGATGTCAGATTGATTGGGGCAGTCCTCAAAAGGGTTCTGGACTTCTTCTAGCAGAACACCATACATGTTGTCAGTCTTGGAAACTTTCTTCTTGCCTTTATTAGCCATTCTCTTGACAGGGGGGTGGGGGAGGAACTACTGTTAGGAACAAAATTGGCGGAATCTTTATTGGAGTCGGCCCCTTCCTTTGGCTTTTGCCCCCCTAAAGCAAAGGACAGTCTTTGATAATATGGCCTTGTTTATAGCAATTATAGCAAGCATTGGGGATATTTCGGTATAACACCTTTTGGGTGTGAAGTTTTTTACCATTCGAGTCCTTGATAACGATATAAGGTTTGATTTCAGTAGCTATGTCAACTTCTATTAAAACTTGGGGGTTAGTGATATTATTTCTACCTTTTTGCCCAAGGACTTTACCAACCAACTTACCTAAACTTTCAACCTAAGGGTAATAATCAATGGGCAGTTCAGGGAATTCCACCCACACAAGAAATTTTGTGGGTTTAGGCCCTTTAGGATTGAACCCAATAAACCATTTGAAAAAAGACATAGGGACATTTCTAATTAACCACTGACCTTCACTTATAACTTGAAGAGCACTGTTAGCATCTTCAAAAAAGAAAAGGAAATAGTTATTAGGGCAATACTGAATATGCTTTACCATAAGACCTCTTGACTCCCAATGTTGTTTCATCCAGCTTTTCAATATTTCTTGCGCTGGCCTAGGTCCGTGGCATAGACCAATGACCACTCTATCAGTGAGATGCTCATGCCAACTATCTAGAGATGACTTTTCAATGATCAAAGCATCGTCTTCTTCGTCATTATGGACATTATCTAGAACTATTTCATGGGGGTTTTCAGAAACCTTACCTTTCCCTTTACTGGGTCATAGAGTTGAGCTGATGTTACCTGCGAAATGGTGGATATCATAGAAGGCATCTTCATGATTGGACTTGGTTCTTGCCAGGTTAGCATACATCCTCTTCGGAGAGTGATCAGCTGATCTCTCCTGCTCTGGGAAAGCGGAGGTCGTTCCAGTGTTAGAGTCGAGCCCAGCATTTGGGCACCTGGCATCAATGCCGCGCTTGGGGGCCGAAGAGGGAGCACAGTTATCATGGAGTTGCTCTGGATGCCGTGGGATACAACCAAGACTTGCACATTGATCTTCCCCAAGGACAGAGAGCCCATTCCTCAGGGCCTCGAACAAAGCCATGCGAACACAGGAGAGCGAGAATGCGCGCACACAGAGAGCCCCTCGCCCCAAGGAAGGGGGAGGAGGGGAGAGCTGGGGGGCCGCACACACAAACACCCTGACGAGAACACTCCTCAGAACCCTAGCGCATCCCGATCCATACACCAAACTCAACATGCACTCCATGGAAGTTGGCTCGACTTTGATCGTCGTTATTTTTCTGATAATGCTCAGACCAGTTTGATTTTAGGGTAGCTCAACTTGCCACTAATATCTGTTTTCTTTTGCTTGCTGTTTTTTTTTTTGTTGTGATGTTCTCTTTTGGCTTTTTTTTTTTCTTGTCCAGCATGCAGTAATGGCCCAGGCCGCGTTGGCACGATAATGGCCCAGACCGTGTTTGCACAATAATGGCCCAGACCGTGTTTGCTCAGTGAATGTTTCTTATACGCGCGTCAAACACGTTCACACTTCAGCTCCGATAATGTTCACAGTTCTGTGAAAATGTGACCTTTGTATTGCATACTTTTGGTATTTCTTTTTTTTCTTTCTTTTTGAGAGAACACCATGATTTAATAAGAAAAGTTTACAATTGTGCACGGGCAAGCCCTCACCTCAATCCATCATCCAGCACCCAATTGGCAAACAGACCCCTCAATCAATCTATCTTAAACGGTATTCCGTATGAGAGGCAGAATGAAAGAAAAAAACTCTGTGAATTGTGGTGACAGCGAGTGAGGAGGGGAGAGGCACTCTGATATACTTTTAGTGCGGCTTTTATACGTCAGTTCCAGTCTGCATGAAAAATAGATAGCATATAAATAAGTTCCAGTCTGCATAATTCTTGTGTTAATTTTTTTTTAATAAAAGGAAGTTCAGCCTTAGCCTAATCTCCGGGACTTTAATTAAAGTAAAGAAGAAAAGTTACAAGTGAATGGGACTACTGCCCATGGGACCCCCCAAATCCCACAATGCAAGGGAGGAGTATGGCAAGCTAGAAGGCATTCCAAATGAGGCGGATAAATCTATCATAACCCTCATGTGGGACCCATTTGGATTTCAACTTGTTGTTTTCGAGGAGATAAATACAGTGATGTCTAAAGGGTGGAGGTCTCTTATCTCGGGAGATTCTTTTACCTAGAAGAAACAAGGATTTCTCGATCGACCATTCCTTAGGAGTTTGGCCAAAATTGACAGCACATTGCTCCCTCCATGGTAACTCTAAGTCTCGGATCCAACTCTTCGAACCTAATCCACTGGCTAGTCTCTTGTTTCTAGAGTTGTTTCCACTGTTTGAACCCCTTGTTGCATAACCGCTTTGCAGTTTGGAGGTTCCAAGACTCCACCCCCCTAATGCCACTAATCGGGAACCAGATAGAGTCATTTTGTCTTATCCCAGCCGCCCACTTCCACTCATCACTGGTTCTGATGAACTGTTTGGCCTTGTTCCAATTCTTCCATAAAGAACACACGATGCTAGAGCCTTTAGGGGACACCGGGTGGGGGGAGAACAAAAGCATGAGAATCCCTATGTCCTTCCAACCAGGATGGCCAACTAAGGTAAGGTCTTTCGTGTTTCATAAGATCAATTTAGCCCAGGAGGACTCCCTATTGCTCCAAGCCTTGATAAACCACTTTGGCGCCAGGTTGTCAGCCAACCCAACGATATCCAAATGGGGTGGCCACCTCATGTTTGAAGGACTTGAAAAACTCATTGGTGATGCCATCCGGACCCGGACTTTTCCCATTGGGAAGGCCATCAATAACGTCGATAATTTCATTCTCGGAAATGTTAGCGTCCAGCAGAGCAATCAAGCTCTGTGGGATTCTAGATTGAGCAACCCTTGAGATGGTTGCCATGGAGTCGCGCCTTTTGGGGGAAGGAGTCGAGACCCCGAGAAGATTGGTAAAGTGCTCGACGATGATAGATCTATTCTCAACTTCCGTGCAACATTCGGTTCCATTGTTATCGACCAATAGCAGATGGATTCCCTAGCTTGTTTCCTTTTGAGGATGTTAGACATCTCTTTCGATGGTTTGTAGGCCTTCCCCGCCCACCAATCTTTGAAGAAAATTTGAAGATTTTTCCTTTGAACCTCCTCCTCTAATCTTAGTCTTCCCCTGATTTTCAAAAGACCTTGTTGGCAATGTAACTTACCTTTGTTCACCTCTCTTCAAGCCGTGAAAGCCTTTGTACACTGTGCTGATCAAAATTTTTCGAGTCCTGATCAAAATTTTGAGTCCTTTCCACTGCGCTTCTCCAACACTTAGCCGGTTCATTACAGTAGGCAAAGGCTTCCGCCAACACTTTAGAAATCTCTTGGTGGATAGAGGGGAGGGAAAAGGATGTCTAACAAGCATGAAACCAGGGGGCTTTTTGGAACATGGGAATCAGTTTGAAAGACAGAGTAATCGGGTAGTGGTCCGAGATAGTCAAGTCCACGTGTTGGGAAATCGAAGGAATACCCCACTGAAGGATGGTGTTTTGATCGATGTAACATCTATCAAGTCCTGCTTTCCTCAAAGAGTCCCCCGATTGGAGATTTGACCAGGAGAACTCCTTCATGTCTTTCACCTCGACCAGGTGGAGATGGAGCTTGATTTTATCCCATATCTCTTTCTCCTGACCGTCAATAATTTTTCCTTTGTTATTCCATCGGTCCTCAGGAAACTCAACCATGTTGAAGTCCCCACAAATCAGAACATTATGTGAAAGGGAGTCAAGGGAAGCCCAAGTATCCATTCTATGTGCTTCTCCATTAGGGCCATAAATTGAGACCACAATGAATTGGAAAGGGAACCCGATAGAGGCAGCAATCCAACGATGATTCGGACCTTCAAAAGTCGAGGTCACATTGCCAGACAAGGAGTGACTAATACCGATAGCAGCACCCCCCGTCCCCCTAGGGTGAGAAGTGGAGAACCAAAGGTGGTCCATAGAAATGCATTTAAGCCATTTCTGGAGATCCTCTTCGTCGATATTAATCTCTTGTAAGCAGATAAAGTCAGGGTTGAGACACTTGTCTTTGAACCACTGGCCAAGAATCGCCGCTCTTGATGGGTCAGACGGACCCCTGACGTTTAGTGATGTGAATTTCATTATTTATGGTTGTTTTCTTTGTTGGTAGAGCACCCAAGGGTAGTATCAGTGGGGTCTTCTTCATAGTGGTTGTCCTTTGGGAAGTCGACCTCATTAATCTCCTTTTCTAGGTTACAATACATGTTATTCGAACGGGCAATTGTCGTAGTGTTCCTTGTTGATGATCTTCGAGGGCTAACTTTCCTCTTGCGTCTTACTTCAGTGAATCCTTCTGAATCCGTCTTAGCAACGCGAGTTACCTCTTCTTTCTTCATCGAAGGGGAGTGACCCATTGATTAATTGAGGACATGCCGTGTACATCAATTTAATCTTCCATTGATTAATTTAATCTTTTGATTGTTGGTTCGAAAATAATTGATTGAGAATCAACATGCACTCCATGGAAGTTGGCTCGACTTTGATTGTCGTTATTTTTCTGATAAGGCCCATTACGCACTGCTCAGTGCTCACTCGTTTGCTTGACTTTGATCGTCGTCATTTTCTATGCCGCATTCCGAGTTTGACTTGGTGATCACCATCTACTCTGCAGCGGCAATTTAGGGTGCTGCAATTTCGGGTGCTTGAAGTTGTCCCTTTTTTATTTTTTGGGTTTTTTGAGGAAACAAGGAAAGAAATATATTGATGAACAGAATTACATAATGTACAACGGGCAAACCCCCTCCCCTCTATTCAAGTAAAAGGCAACTTGCCACTATTATCTCTTTTTCCTTTTTTGCTGTTTTTAATTCCTCGGGAGTCATGATGCCATGAATGTCCTCACCCTTGGGGCCGCCATTGCTCACCGTGATTTTATCAGTAATAATCCCTTTTTACCACTTCTTTGTTTTGTCGACGATGAAGTAATGACTCAGGCCGCGTTGCCACCATAATGGCCCAAACCGTGTTCGGCACAAAGAATATCCCCGGCCTCTTTGGCCAAGTCTTTCTTTGGACTTCCTTTGGATTGGGGACCCCAACACGAGGGGGAATTCCCAAAATCAAATGGGAAACTTGCATTAGCGCGAAAGACTCAGGGGGCTTAGGAATTTTGGATATTGTTGGATTGGCTGACGAGCTGGCGGCAAAGTGGCTTATCAAGGCTTGGAGCAATAGTGAGTCCTCTTGGGCTAAATTGATCTTCAGAAATATGGAAGACCTTACCTTAGTCGGCCATCCTGGTTGGAAAAACATAGGGATTCTCACGCTTTTGTTCTCCCCCCTCCCGGTGTCCCCTAAAGGCCCTAGCCTCGTGTGTTCTTTATGGAAGAGCTGGAACAAGGCCAAACAATTCATCCGAATCAGTGATGAGTGGAAGTGGGCAGCTGGGATAAGACAAAATGACTCTACCTGGTTCCCGATCGGTGGCATTAGGGGGGTGGAGTCTTGGAACCTCCAAACTACAAAGCCGTTATGGAAGAAGGGGTTCAAACAGTGGATGGAAACAAGAGACCAGCCAGTGGATCAGGTTTGAAGACTTGGACCTAAGACTTAGAGTTACCCTAGAGAAATGGACTCTTCTTCAAGGCAGGTCCTCATGAGGGAGATGATAGATTTATCTGCCTCATTTGTAATGCCCTCTAGCTTGTCATACTCTTCCCTTGCATTGTGGGATTTGGGGGGTCCCATGGGCACTAGTCCCATTCACTTGTAACTATTCTTCTTTATTTTAATTAAAGTCTGGCAGAATAGGCTAAGGCCGAACTTCCTTTTATTAAAAAAAAAAGAATGTCCTCGGCCGCTAAGGCGGGTGGTTGGGCCTCTTGCCTCTTAAGGTGAGGGCGAGGGTTCAAACCTTGCTGGAAACATGTAGAGGACATGTATAACTTGGAAAGGTGAAGCATGTGGTTGATGTGCCACTGTTTGTCTAGCCCCATGATAGTTGTGAGTGCCGTTTAACGCGACCATGTAAATTCTTGTTCTTGTGGCATAAGGGAGGATCCCATGGGTACTATCCCCTTCCTTGTAAAGTTACAATTTCAAAGTTAAAGCCCGGAGAAGTAAGCCTTGGCCGAACCTCCGCTTAAAAAAAAAATAGAATGTTTCTCATATGCGCATCACGCATGTTCACACTTCAGCTCCGATAATGTTCACAGTTCTCTAATAGTGTGACGGTTGACGTTTGAACCTTGTATAACATACTTTTCTTAGAGAATATTTTGTATGATAGGTAGAATGAAAAAAAAAGTGCAGAACAGATAGGAATCTTTTCTTGGAGGAAAATAGAATAGAGAAATTATATGAATGAAGGAAAGTAGCAATATGTACGGGGGACAAGATCATGTGTCAAAAAAAAAAGAAAACGTTTGTCAGTCTCTAAGGCCAAAAAAAAAAAAACAAAACATACGTCAGCCTATAAGGCAACATAGAACTTTCACAAGAGTTTAGGTGGTGCTCTCATAGAACTCTAGTGGATGCGCATGGAACTCTACACAAACCTTTCGAATACATAAAAACTACACATTACACATAGATCTTGAACACAAATTTTCTAGGTTTTACAAATGCAATCGAACATACAATCTTTGACTGATCAAGCCATTATAACTGATCAAGCCATTATAAGTGTTGTTAAAGAACATGTAGAAAAGTGTTTGGTGGCCATTCAACCTTTCATATGGAGACTTATGGTAACTATCTCCAACTAAAGGTCATATATGGCCAAGTGAACTATGCTAGAAGAAATAAAGAATGCTAAGGGATACTTGATTCTAAGTATACAAACTATACCTCCAACCTAATGCACATGTTACACAATGCACAAGTAACTATGAAAGATCGTGAATCAAATAATCCCCATCAAGTGACAACAATGTCCAAAGCTATCCTATGGTAGGGATTTAACTTCTTCAAACTGAACCATGTGAACAACTTCATTTTCATCATATTTCTATAATATTGCATTAATCATCTGTGGGTCAGAAGCATCAAGCTGAGCGTGAGAAACATGATTCTCCAAAACAATATTACTTTCAATAGTGTCATTTAAATTATGAACATTTGCACCATTATATTTACAAGCTAACTGCTTTTGCTTTTCTTTATTGATAGGTCTCCACCTCATGAGGATAACTTAAGCAACCTTAAGGATCAACAAGAGCATGTGTCATACTAAATGGAATAATGGAATGTTAAATGGATTTTAATGCCATG
>CM035421.1:61846257-61851257 GCA_020310875.1 Ceratopteris richardii | reverse complement strand
ATGGGTGATGGTTTCCCTTCCTTCATTGACAAATTGGACAGAAACAATTATCAAGCTTGGTCATTGAGAATGAAGACCTATCTACAAGGGAGAAGTCTATTTGGATACATATCAGGAGATGAGGAGTTGCCCTCATTCAAGACTAGAGGACTACCTACAAAGGATGAACATGAAAGGCTCAACCAATGGTGTGCAAAGGATGCTTTGGCAAGGTCTTATCTCTTAAACTGTATATCTGACTTTCTTTTACCTCATGTAAGGAACTGTAAGACTTCCCAAGAGACTTGGGAAACCTTGTCAAATTATTTTTCTTCCAACACAAGGGCTAGGAAGAACCAATTATGGATTGAGTTCACAACCCTTAGGAAGCAGCCCAAGCAAACAGTTTCAGAATATGTGACAAAGATCAAAGATGTGGCAGACCAACTAGCAAGCATTGGAGAGGAAATTGAAGAGGAGCAAATAGTCAGGCAAGTGACAAATGGACTCAAGGCAGATGATAAGTGGGAAAGTTTCACCACTGCAATGGACCTCTACATGGACATGCATACCCCTGATCTCACAACACTCATGGGCCAACTATTTACACATGAAGCAAAGTTCACCAAAGCTGGAGATCAATCAAAAGGTAATAACCCCTCTGCTCTCTATACTGATAAGAAAGTTAAAGATAAAGGCAAGAAGAAACAGGATGAAGAAGGGTCTACCTCTCAAGCTAATTATGCAGGGAGAGGTAGGTCATCTAGAGGAAGAGGCAGAGGAGGTAAGCCAGGTAGGGGGAGACCCTACAACTCATCACCTTGCAACATCTGTGGGTTGTCCAATCATACCACAGATGAATGCTACAAGAACTACAAAAATCAGAGAGGAAGAGGCTACTCAAGAGGTGGATACTCTCAAGGAAGAGGTAGATTCAACCAACATCAAAGCTACAATGGGTACAACAACCAATACAACAACAATTACAACAACAACCACAATGGAAGCTACCAAGGTGGATTCAGAAATAGAAGAGATTACAACAACTACACAGAGGAGCAAGATGACTCCTTATTGATCATGAACATGACCTCCAAGATAGGTACAAATGATGATCATTTATTTTACATTGACTCAGGATGTTCTAACCATGTAGCTGGCAATGTGGCACTACTTTCTGATTTGGAAGAACCCAAGGGCAAACATGAGGTACAAACAGGTGATGACACTAAGCACTCTGTTGTCAAAATTGGAAATGTGAAGACATGTGATGGTAATCAAAACCTATTAAGCAGGGTACTTTATGTACCAACAATAACTAAGAATTTGATGAGTGTTGGTCAGATTGTGGAGAAAGGTTTGCAGGTCAGATTCACACAACATGGAGCATATGTGGAGGACCCAAAACAAGGATTCAGAAGGATAGCCAAAGGGGAGAAATCAGGTAGACTATTTACATTTGAGCTAGAAGATACAAAAAACATTGCTTTGTATAATTACAAGGATCAGACACTTTCAGAGTTAGAGATATGGCATAAAAGATTAGGGCACATAGGTGAAAGGACTCTAAAGCAAATATGCAGGGATCAATGTGTGCTTGGGATACCTAATGTATCCAAGCAACACATGATTTATAAATGTGGATCATGTCAATTTGGTAAGTCTCACAGATTACCCTACTCAAGGAAAGGTTTCATGCATGAAGACTACCTAGACTTGGTACACACAGATGTTTGGGGACCTAGCAAGGACCCTTCCATTTCTGGTTCAAGATATTATGTGTCTTTTATTGATGACTATAGCAGGTGGACCATTTTATACTTTATGAAGCATAAAGATGAAGTGTTTAATTGTTTCAAGAGGTATCTTGCACTTGTTGAGAATCAAACAGGTAGAAGCTTGAAGAGGCTAAGGTCAGATGGTGGAGGAGAATACTTCTCCAATGAGTTTGAAGATTTCTTGCAGGAAAGAGGCATCAAGAGGGAGATCACTACAAGGTACTCACCTGAACAAAATGGGGTAGCAGAAAGAAGGAATAGACTTATAGTGGAAACAGCTAGGTCTATGCTCAATGAGAAAAAGTTGCCAAATTACTTATGGGCAGAGAGTGTATCCACTGCCACTTATCTCATCAATAGGTTGCCATCCAAATCACTTGATGGCATGACACCATATGAAGCATGGCATGGTAAGAGACCCTCTCTGGATCATTGCAAAATCTTTGGTTGTGTAGCATATGTGCATATTCCCTCACAGGTAAGAGGAAAGCTAGACCCAAAGGCTGAGAAATGTATCTTCATTGGTTATGATTTGAACCAAAAGGGATACAGATTCTACAACCCCACAAACAAAGGGTTCAAGGTAAGCAGAGATGTCATATTTGATGAGAATGACTCATGGTATGAGAATGAATGCAGGAAAGTGAGTCTACCCTATGACATGGAGGAAGATTTTCCAAAGCTTACCAAGAAAGAGCCAACTCAGCAAGAAGACTCAAGCTCAGATGATGATACCATAAACCTTGAAGAGTTCAAGGCTTGGAAATCCAAAGGAAAGATGAAGATGAAGCAATTGGAGGACAAGGCAGAAACTTCTACTCAAGCTATGAGAAGATCTCAGAGAGAGAAGAAGAAACCTATCAGATTTGGGTATGACACATCACTTGTAACTAAACACTCTGTATATCTTGCAAAAGACTTGTTGAATGAAGAACCAGGTACCTATGAAGAAGCAATTCCAAAGTCAGAATGGAGAGAAGCCATGGATGAGGAGATAGAAGCCCTCAAAGAGAGTGATACTTGGGACTTGGTACCCAAGAAGGACACTATGAAGGTAATAGGATCCAGATGGATCTACAAATTGAAGAAGAATTCAGATGGAACAATTAACAGGTACAAAGCTAGGTTGGTAGCCAAGGGTTTTGCACAAACCCAAGGCATTGATTATGAGGAGACATTTTCTCCTGTGGCCAAGATGCCAACTATCAGAGTTTTGGTGAGTGTAGCTGCATCCAAGAATTGGAACATGTACCAATTGGATGTGAAGAATGCATTCTTGAATGGATGGATATCTGAAGAAGTCTACATGTCACAACCACCTGGCTATGAAGATCCAAAAAAGGTACATTATGTTTGTAAATTGAAAAAGGCTCTGTATGGTTTGAAGCAGGCACCTAGAGCATGGAATTACAGATTGACCACCTACCTTCTAGACCAAGGATTTGTGATGAGCAAAGCAGACACTTCTCTATTCATAAAGAGAAGTAGTACAGA
Source organism: Ceratopteris richardii (assembly GCA_020310875.1). Taxonomy (NCBI): domain Eukaryota; kingdom Viridiplantae; phylum Streptophyta; class Polypodiopsida; order Polypodiales; family Pteridaceae; genus Ceratopteris; species Ceratopteris richardii. Next base: position 61,848,006 of record CM035421.1, on the reverse strand, counting down.
GGTAATCTACTTATGTGTTTATGTTGATGACATCATCATTATAGGTAATGATGTCAATGGGATTAGACACATCAAAGGACAGATGATGAAAGAATTCAAGATTAGTGATCTTGGATTACTAAAATATTTCCTAGGTCTTGAATTGATCTATACAGATATAGGTATCTACATCACTCAAAAGAAATATGTACAGGATATGGTCAAGAAGTTTGGTTTGCAGGATGCTAAGGTATCTACTACTCCAATGGAGGTTAACCAAAAGCTAAGTGCTCATGAAGGAGAAGAAATCAAAGACATTACAGGATACCAAAGTATGGTGGGTAGCTTGAACTATGCTACCTTGACAAGAATTGACATAGCATATGGAGTAAGTGTGCTTAGTCAATTCATGCACAAACCAAGGGTACCTCACCTAGAGGCAGCAAAGAAGATCTTGAAGTATTTGAAGGGAACACAAAGTCATGGTTTGTATTTTCCTTATACATCAGATATTGACATAAAAGTTTACTCAGATGCAGATTGGGCAGGATGCAAGGATGATAGGAGAAGCACCTCAGGTTACATTTGTTTTGCAGGGGATAAGCCTATCTCTTGGTCAGCTAAGAAGCAACCTACAGTGGCATTGTCATCCACTGAAGCAGAGTATAGAGGGCTTGCCAATGCAACTCAAGAAGCTATCTGGTTGAAGCTTCTATATACAGAGTTAGGTCTTTTCACAAGACCACCTATTATATTTGGAGACAACACTAGCTCTCTTCACCTTGCAGCAAACCCAATTTATCATGCCAAAACAAAGCACATAGAGGTTCATTACCACTATGTGAGAGAGAAATTGCTAAGTAAAGATATACAATTGACATATGTATCTACTAATATGCAATGTGCAGATTTACTTACAAAGGCATTGGATGGAAACAAGTTATGCAGATTCAAATCTATGATTGGATTGCAGGAAGTAATTGAAGAATGAAGAAGAAGACTTAAGCCAAAGTGTTTGGCTTGAGGGGGAGCTGTTGGTGCAAGACAAGCCTACACACATTGGCTTGGGACCTTGGACTCATTGAAGATTAGCATGGACAAAGGATTATCTAGGCTTCACTTAAAGGAAGGCTCATGTAAACATATGCTTATATGTTATTACCTCTTTACCTCTTGTAAAAGTCTAAGTGACTTATCATTTGTTTGTAATCACCTTAAGTCATCCACCTACTTCATTAGTCGTGGAAATTTGAATGTTGAGATGGAGAGAATATCTCCCTACTTTTAGAGGAGAGATTCAAGGGAGCCTAAGTTTGAATTTCAAATTCAAATGATCTCAAAACTCCTATAAAAGATGAAGTAAAAAGTCGCGGGACATACTCTCACTCTAGCTCTCTCCCCGAGGCAAAATTTCATTGTAACTCATTGTGTGTGAAGGTTACTCTATAGCCAACACCACAATACCTCATTTAGCTGTGCTTGGCAAGCTAATGAGACTGTACAAACACATTCATCAATAGAAGTATACATTCATCATCTCTGTTTTGTCTGAGTGTTCTACTTCAAGTCTGTCATCTTCAAAGGAGCGTTTCTCTGGATCTACTGAACCAAATTAAATGTTCTATAGCTCCTTGGAACCAGCGCAAAGTCTACTACAAGCATACAAAATTTCAAAGGATTTCATTCAGCCAATTGGGAGAAAATCGATTCGAAGTGCACACTGGTATCAGTCTGCAGAGTTCCTGAAAAGTCGGGGGTGATTATAATTTT
>CM035421.1:61836257-61841257 GCA_020310875.1 Ceratopteris richardii | reverse complement strand
ACAAGAGCATGTGTCATACTAAATGGAATAATGGAATGTTAAATGGATTTTAATGCCATGAGGTTTATAATGTGATTGTGTTTTGATCTAGCAAGTGAAGAATCATGAGGGCATGACCACGCTCAATTTACTCAAATATTTTTGAAGATATTTAGAAGATAGTATTTATTTATTTTTTGTAAAAATACTAGATCCTTTAGAAAATGATGTTTTTGTAAAAATATTAGATCGCTTAGAAAGTGAAAACTTGCAAATAAAGCATATTTTTTGTAAATGCAGGGCTTTTGAAGGACCACCCTCATGTATCTTCTATTCAAGACATAATGAAAAATATCTCTAAATAAACATAATCTGATAGACTCATCCATCAGAATATGTGGTGCAAGATTGTACCCAATCTATGTCTTGTCTCTCTCTATTCTATGTATGCTTTTATGAGATTTTGTTAGTATGATATGTCGAGTCTGCAAGCTATGAAGGAGTAGAGTCTATATCTATCTTTTTTTTGGACACACGTGTGACCGTGAAGAAAGAGTTTTCCCATGCAAAAGGGAAGTAGCTGATGCAAAGTCATCATCTGTGGAGAGGGAAAAAGCTTTTCTCATATGAAATCCTATGCTTTTTCTTGACTACTATTTTATTGAGGAACCTCAAATCACACACAACTCTACCATGCACACACAGATCTTGTGGTAGAGTGTAGAAGAGGAATTTATATTTATTCCTTTACCAAATTGAAGTCTTGTTATGTCCTCTCCTATGTATCTTGCATGGTTTCATACGAATTCATGGTGACAACAGACCAGAAATAATCTATCAACATCATAATAGAGACGATATCTAACAAATGATGTCATTTTCCATACAGTAGGGAAAGGTGTGCAAGTGGGAAAAACTCTTCTCATAGTTTTTATGCTGCAGTAATCACAATTTGTCCCCAATCATGAGCTTTTGATCACTCAAGAATAGTAGAAGAGGGCAAAAGAGAGCTCCTAAAAGAAAAGAGAAAATTTAATGCCAAAGAGTAGAGAAGGTATAGCCCAAAGAAAGAGAAGTTTTGGTATTATAGTTTTGAATCAATTGGATATAATATCTTTGGAAAAATAGCTTCCAAAGAATGCTTAATACCTTCTCTCTGATGAACTAATAATGTACCTCAATATGCTTTGTTCTAGCATGAAACTTAGGAGTTTCTGCTAACTGTATGCTTCTAAGATTATCACAATAGATGGTGTTAGGTTTTTGCACTTCCACACCTAAATCTACAAGTAGCATCTCTAGCCTTGATGGCTCACATGCAGCCATTGCAGCACCTCTATACTCAGACTCTATACTCAACAAAGCAACAATGGGTTGCTTCATATTGCTCCATGTTATAGCTACACTCCCAAGTCAGAATAGAAAGCCACTAGTATCTTCTACCTGGAATGCTACTATGAACCTAAAAATCTACATCTGCATCATAGAACAATGCATAATCCAAAGTAGTACTTACATAATGTAGAGTGCACCTCAGAGCATCTAAATGTGGCTTCTTAGGAACCTACACAAATTGAATTTCAAGTCCAAGAACGTAGCTTATATTAGGCCTTGTAATTGTCACATATATCAAACTTCCCATAATTTTCCTCGTCGGTCTTTATAGAGGGAAATCCAAGTTCTTGATCAAGGCTCTTCTCTGAACCACTTGAATCTCCATCAATGTCTTCAAAACTTGTAGATGTTTTACTACCAACAAAAAGCTTTTCTTTACCTTTTTTTGATGTAATTAATGAATTTGCTGGATTGAAATTTCCATGCAATCTTCCACTCCATGGGTTTGAGTTGGAAATATTTCTTGGTGATGCAACTGGTCCACCCAAAACTTGAGATTTTGCACTTGATCTTTCAGCATTTGGTTCAAGATCAAGTCTGTCTTTGGCATCTGCATAGAAGCTTCACATTTCATCAAACACATCTCTGCTTACCTTCATGTTTCATGTGAGTGGGTTATAGCATTTATACCCCTTTTGTTCAAGGGAGTATCCAATGAAGATTCATTTTTCTACTTTTGGATCATGCTTCATCCTCAAATCATCTGGAACATGTACATATGCAATATAACCAAATACTTTCATATGTGATAGGTTTGGCTTTTTACCTCTAAACTTGTCTTTAGGTGTAACTTGATGTACAAGAATACTTGGAGTTTTGTTGATGATGTATACAATAGTATGCACAATGTCTACCCAATAACAATGAGGCATATTCTTCTCATCCATCAAAGCTGTTGCTATTTCTATAGTATCTCTATTTTCTCATTCAGCAATGCCATTATGTTGTGGTGTGTACCTACATGAAAAATTGACATCGAATTCCATGACTTTTAAGAAAGCTACTGAAATCATTCGACATGTGTTCACCTCCTCCATGAAACCTTAATATCTGAATATACTTTCCTGTCTTCTTTTCTACCATAGACTTAAAATTCTGGAAGTGAGTGAAGACCTCACTCTTCTCTTTCATGAAATCTACCCATAGTTTCCATGTGTGGTCATCAATGAAAGTAACATAAAACCTACAACTACCCATAGAGGTGGTCTTTGTAGGACTCCAAACATCTATATGTACTATTTCTAGTACATTCTCACTTACGTGCTTATCATGCAAAAATGATGCACTTGATTGTTTACCAAATTGACATGCTACACATACCTTTTATATTTCCGCAACTTTGAGATTTCGTAGTCCATTGACAATCTCCTTGCATTGCATCGATTTCAGCCTCTACAAATTTACATGTCCGATTTGTTCATGCCAAGTCTCTATATCAACAATAACTCTCGCAACTTTTGGAAACATGGCTACATTCATTTCAATAATTTTGGTATTTAAGGTGAACATCCTACCCACTTTGTTTCTTTTGTCAATCAATCGTCTACCCTATTTGTACTCTTCTACATATAACCCATCAACATTGGACCTAACTTGTAATCCCTCATCAAACATTTGTCCAACAAAAACTAGGTTCTTTGTTATGTTTGGAACATGCAGCACATCAACAAGATGTTTTACCTTCCCATCCTCCATAGAAAATTCTATGTTTTCTATATGCTCAATAGGATGTGTTGTATGAGCACCCATTTCAACATATCCAAGAACTCGTAACTTCTACAAACTACTAAAACATTTCCAATAATTGTTGATATGATTTGAAGCACAGAAACAACATACCAGACATTAACATTCGATTTTGAAACATCAACAACATCCTATTCATCATGTTTAGGCTTCGCATGATAGATAGGTCTAGCAACAAGATGTAATGAACTAATATTTTCCTTCATTGATTGTGCCCTTCAAGTACTTGAGAATTCTCTTGGCTATTTCCATGTGAGGCTTCCTTGGAGCGTGCATGAATTGAATTAGCACATTAAATCCATAGTGGATATCTAATCTAGTTAAAGTGGCATAATTCAAGCTTCCAAGTAGACTTTTATAGCTATTATCATCTTCAATTAGCTCACGTTCATGAGCATTTAACTTCAAATTTACCTCCATGGGTGTACCTACAACCTTTGTATTTCTCATCTTGAACTTAGTGAGCATATCTCCAATGTACTTTCTTTGACTGAGGAACATAGATTTCTATGTATATACCACTTCCAAACCTAGAAAGTATGTGAGAAAATCAAGATCATTGATCTTGAACTCGTCCTTGATTTGGGATTTGATCTTCTTGATTCCATCTACATGAAATGCTATAAAGATTGCACCATCCACATATACACATGGTATACGATCTTTGCATGTTTCATCTTAATGAAGAGGGAAGGATCAAACTTTCTTACAATAGAAACTTTATCTTGTAAGTAGGTTACAAGTCTATGATTCCAAGCTCTAGGATCTTGCTTCAAGCCATACAAGGATTCCCTCAACCTGCACACATGTTTAGGGTATGTCTGATATTCAAACCTAGGAAGTTGAGCCATATATAGATCCTTTGAGATCCATCCATTTAGAAAATCATTTTTAACATCGATTTGATATATTTTCAAATTCTTGGAATATACAGCAGTCATGAATACTCTATTTGTAGGCATTTTTTCCATAAATGAGAATGTCTCTTCATAATCAATACCTTGGGTTTGTGCAAACCCTTTGGCTACAAGCCTTGCTTTGTAACTGCTAATTGAGCCATCAAAATTCTTCTTTACCTTGTAAATCCATCTTGATCCAATGACCTTCATAGATGGTTTCTTCCTTATCGATTCCCAATTCTAATTTGTTGGCAAAGCTTCTATTTCTTCTTCCATGGAATTCCTCCATTCTGACTTCTTCTTGGATTCTTTATATGTTTATGGTTCATTAGAATTTGATTATTTTGCTATGTATATTGAATGCTTAGTGACTAAAGAAGTATCATAGCCATACGTTTCTAGCTTTCTTTTCTCACTAGTAGACCTCATTATAGTTTGTTGAGTTCATTTTGCCACATCTTTGAAGTCTTGCACTTTGGCTTTTCCTTTGGACTTCCAAGAGTTGACATCACTTCTTGAAGTCTTTTGATCATCATCAGAATCAATTGATGCTTTAAGTGTGAGCTCATTCCTGTTTGATAATGTTGGAAACTCTTCTTCTAGATCATAGGGAAGTTTGATTTTCCTTCAATCATCTTCGAACCCGGATTTGTTTTCATCCACATGTCAATATGTGATGCATCGAAAGATCCTGCAATGATCATGGCTAGATTGTCTTTCATTCCATGATTCATAAGGTGTGATCCCTTTCAATGTGTGTGATGGGAGTCCACTGATTAGATATTTGGCTATGGATACAACGCCCCACAAGTAATAGAGTAATTTCTTCTCATTTGGCATTGACCTTGAAGCCTGCACAATTGTCTTATTTCTTCTCTCTCCCTCTCTATTATTCTCTAGAGCATACTTGGTTGTCATATCTCTTTTGATTCCTCTCTCTTGGAGATAAGGATCAAAGTCATGGGATAAATATTCTCGCCC
>CM035421.1:61823757-61831257 GCA_020310875.1 Ceratopteris richardii | reverse complement strand
TCTAAAGAGAAAAGAGGGCAGGTGTGAAGCAGGTCTAGCAGCACCAACTTGATCTTCTGAGTGTACCCAGCCATCACATCCAACAGTGGTATCAGAGCAAATAAGGTAATCATGGGTGATGGTTTCCCTTCCTTCATTGAAAAATTGGATAGGAATAACTACCAGGCATGGTCATTAAGAATGAAGACTTATCTACAAGGGAGAAGCTTGTATGGATACATATCAGGAGATGAGGAGTTGCCCTCATTCAAAACCAGAGGCCTACCTACAAAGGATGAGCATGAGAGACTAAATCAATGGTGTGCTAAAGATGCTTTGGCAAGGTCATATCTTCTAAACTCTATCTCTGATTTCCTTCTACCTCATGTTAGGAACTGTAAGACTTCCCAAGAGACTTGGGAAACCTTGTCAACATACTTCTCATCAAGCACAAGGGCCAGAAAGAACCAGCTATGGATTGAGTTTACAACTCTCAGGAAGCAATCAAAACAATGTGTCTCAGATTTTGTCACCAAAGTCAAAGACATTGCAGATCAACTTGCAAGTGTTGGAGAAGAAATTGAAGAAGAGCAAATAGTCAGACAAGTGATCAATGGACTCAAAGCAGATGACAAGTGGGAAAGCTTTACCACTGCAATGGACTTGTACATGGACATCCAAGCACCTGATCTAACAACTTTGATTGGACAACTATTCACACATGAAGCAAAGATCACAAAGAATGGAGAGCAATCAAAAGGTAACAATCCCTCTGCCCTATATACAGATAAGAAGTCTAAAGACAAGGGTAAAAGTAAGAAAGTTGATGAAGAAGGATCCACCTCCCAAGCAAACTATGCAGGGAGAGGTAGATCATCTAGAGGTAGGGGCAGAGGAGGTAAGTCAGGTAGGGGGAGACCCTATAATCAATCTCCATGCAATATTTGTGGCTTGTCTAACCATACTACAGATGAATGCTACAAGAACTACAAGAATCAAAGAGGAAGAGGTCACCAAAGAGGAGGATACTCCCAAGGCAGAGGCAGATTCAATCAATCTCAAGGCTACCATGGCTACAACAATAATTACAACAATAACTACAACAATAGCTACAATCACAATGGCAATTATCAAGGAGGATACAGGAACAGAAAGGATTACAACAATTATGCAGAGGATCAAGATGATTCCTTGTTGATTATGAACATGACATCTAAATCAGGTATCAATGATGATCATTTGTTCTATATTGATTCAGGTTGCTCTAACCATGTAGCTGGGAATGTTGCCTTACTCTCTGATTTGGAAGAACCTAAAGGCAAGCACCAAGTGCAGACAGGTGATGACACTAAACATTCAGTGGTTAAAGTAGGTAATGTCAAAACAAGTGATGGTAATCAGAATTTGCTAAGCAGAGTATTGTATGTTCCAACAATCACCAAGAATCTGATGAGTGTAGGTCAGATTGTTGAAAAAGGTCTACAGGTCAGGTTCACTCAATATGGTGCATATGTGGAGGATCCAAGACATGGATTCAGAAGGATAGCCAAGGGAGAGAAATCAGGTAGACTATTTACTTTTGAACTTGAGGATACTAAGAACATTGCATTATACAACTACAAGGACCAAACTCTATCAGAATTGGAGATGTGGCACAAGAGATTAGGTCACATTGGAGAGAGGACCATAAAGCAAATGAGTAGGGATCAATGTGTGCTTGGGATACCTAATGTATCCAAGCAACACATGATATACAAGTGTGGGGCTTGTCAATTTGGTAAGTCACACAGATTGCCATATACCAAAAAAGGTTTTATGCATGAAGACTACTTGGAATTGGTGCATACAGATGTTTGGGGACCAAGCAAGGAGCCATCCATATCTGGATCAAGGTACTATGTATCTTTTATAGATGATTATAGCAGATGGACTGTCTTGTACTTCATGAAACATAAAGATGAAGTATTTAATTGTTTCAAAAGATATCTTGCATTAGTTGAGAATCAAACAGGTAGACATTTGAAGAGGCTAAGGTCAGATGGTGGTGGAGAATACTTCTCCAATGACTTTGAAGAGTTCTTGCAGGAAAGAGGCATCAAGAGGGAGATTACCACAAGGTACTCACCTGAACAAAATGGGGTAGCTGAAAGGAGGAATAGACTCATTGTGGAGACAGCTAGGTCTATGCTTAATGAGAAAAAATTACCAAATTATCTTTGGGCAGAGAGTGTATCTACTGCCACATACTTAATCAACAGGTTGCCATCAAAGACACTTGATGGAATGACACCCTATGAGGCTTGGCATGGTAAGAGACCATCTCTGGATCATTGCAAGATCTTTGGGTGTGTTGCATATGTGCATATTCCCTCACAGGTAAGGGGAAAGCTAGACCCTAAGGCTGAAAAGTGTATCTTTATTGGTTATGATTTGAATCAGAAAGGATACAAGTTCTATAACCCCTTAAATAAAGGCTTCAAGGTAAGCAGAGATGTCATCTTTGATGAAAATGATTCATGGTATGATAATGAGTGCAGGAAAGTTAGCCTACCTTATGATATGGAAGAAGACTTTCCAAAGCTTGTCAGGCAAGAACCAACTCAGAATGAGAACACAAGTTCAGATAATGAAGACACCATCAACAATGAAGAATTCAAAGCTTGGAAATCCAAAGGGAAGATGAAGATGAAGCAACTTGAAGACAATCCAGAATCCTCAACTCAAGCTATGAGGAGATCTTCAAGAGAAAAGAAGAAACCAATTAGGTATGGGTATGATACTTCACTTGTAACCAAGCACTCTGTATATCTTGCAAAGGATATCTTAAGTGAAGAACCAGGTACATTTGAGCAAGCCATTACTAAACCAGAATGGAAGGAAGCAATGGATGAAGAAATGGAGGCTCTCAAGGAGAGTGATACTTGGGACTTGGTACCCAAGAAGGACTCTATGAAGGTGATAGGATCCAGATGGATCTACAAACTCAAAAGGAACTCAGATGGTACAATAAGCAGGTACAAAGCTAGGTTGGTAGCCAAGGGTTTTGCACAAACCCAAGGCATTGATTATGAGGAGACATTTTCTCCTGTGGCCAAGATGCCAACTATCAGAATTATGGTGAGTGTAGCTGCATCCAAGAATTGGAACATGTACCAATTGGATGTAAAGAATGCATTCTTGAATGGATGGATATCTGAAGAGGTCTACATGTCACAACCACCTGGCTATGAGGATCCCAATAAGGTAAATCATGTGTGTAAATTGAAGAAGGCTCTGTATGGATTGAAGCAGGCACCTAGAGCATGGAATTATAGGTTGACAACCTATCTCTTGGATCAAGGATTTGTGATGAGTAAAGCAGATACTTCATTGTTTATAAAGAAGAACAATTCAGAGGTAATATACTTGTGTGTCTATGTTGATGACATCATTATTACAGGAAATGATGTTCAAGGAATTAGACACATCAAAGGTCAAATGATGAAGGAATTCAAGATCAATGATCTTGGATTATTGAAGTACTTCCTAGGGCTTGAATTGGTCTACACAAATTCTGGTATATTCATTACTCAGAAGAAGTACATTCAGGACATGGTCAAGAAGTTTAATTTGCAGGAAGCTAAAGTCTCAAACATTCCTATGGAGGTCAACCACAAACTCAGTGCACATGAAGGAGAAGAACTCAAGGATATTACAGGTTATCAAAGTTTGGTAGGTAGTCTCAATTATGCTACCTTAACCAGGATTGATATATCATATGGTGTTAGTGTACTTAGCCAATTTATGCATAAACCAAGAATACCACATTTGGAGGCAGCCAAGAAGATAGTAAAGTACCTAAAGGGAACACAAAATCATGGTTTGTATTATCCATATTCATCAGACATTGACATCAAGGTATACTCAGATGCAGATTGGGCAGGTTGCAAGGATGACAGAAGGAGTACATCTGGTTACATATGCTTTGCAGGTGATAAACCAATTTCTTGGTCATCCAAGAAACAACCCACAGTAGCCCTATCATCTACTGAGGCAGAGTACAGAGGGCTAGCCAATGCCACTCAAGAAGCCATATGGTTGAAGCTACTATACTCAGAATTGGGTCTATATACAAGGCCACCTATCATATTTGGAGATAACACAAGTTCACTTCACCTAGCAGCTAATCCTGTGTATCATGCTAGGACAAAACACATAGAGGTGCATTACCACTATGTGAGGGAGAAATTCCTTAGCAAGGAAATCCAATTATCATATGTGTCCACTAATATTCAATGTGCAGATTTGCTTACAAAATCTTTGGATGGGAGCAAGCTATGCAGGTTTAAATCCATGATAGGATTGCAGGATATCATTGAAGACTAAAGATGAAGACTCAAGCAAGTGTTTGGCTTGAGGGGGAGCTGTTGGTGCAAAACAAGCCTTAACACTTGGCTTTGTCTTGTACCTTGAAGAGCATTGGATATCAACCTTGAAGGTTTCACAAGAGCTTGGAGTAATTCATGAAGACTTCATTTGAAGGAAGACCATAGGAACACATGCCTATGTTTAGTTACATTTTACTTTATGTAAAAAGTCAATATGACTTCTTGTAATCTCACCTACATTCAAAAGTCGTGGAAATTAGAAGTTATGAATGGAGAGAATATCTCCATGTGATTAGTTGAGAGATTTGAGGGAGCCTATATTTGAATTTGAAATTCAAACTCACTTTAAACTCCTATAAAAGTCAATGTAAAAGTCGCGGGCAGAGAGCTCACTCCCCGAGGCTAATCCAAGCAAATTAGTGAGTGTGTGAGAGCTACTATTGAGCCTACACCTCTGAGTACCATTGGGCATCACTTTACATGCCAATGGGAATGTACATTTGATAGATTCAATACATATACTCATAGTTCTTAACTCTGTGTTTTGTGAGTCATTCACCTCAAAGTCTGTCAAATGCAACAGGGCATATCTCAAGATCTACTGAACCAAATTTGATGATCCAGGGCTCATTGGAACCAGCGCAAAGCATTCTACAACACTACAAAATTTCAAGTCATTCTATTCAGCCAATTGGGAGAAATCGCTGTCGAAGTGATCACTGGTATATTTCTTTGTTGTTCCTAAAAAATCGGGGGTGTCCCTGATTTTGCTAAAGATCATGCTCAGTGTATAGTTTGTTATTTGGAGTGATTTAACTTGCTAATGGTAGCTTGTTAAGTTAATTTAATACTCCCAGAAGGAATTAAACCAATTGCAAGTGTGCTGGTCACACTGAGCTTAGGACTGAGCAGGTGTCAATACAGGAATAGAAAGTTTTTGGAGTTGTGAAGGTTCAAAATCATCTGTTTTGATTTGGTCATTACTCAATCATTTTGTAAAGCACATATATAGTTTCTTGGTGTCATTTTGAAGCTCAAGGAGTCTCCTAACCATATCTGAAGAGAAAAGAGGGCAGGTGTGAAGCAGGTCTAGCAGCACCAACTTGATCTTCTGAGTGTACCCAGCCATCACATCCAACAATATTCTCTCTACGAAGCCATCTACTTTTCCACGAATACAATCAAGTAGGTAGGTGATTAAAGTGATTATATGTAAATGCCAAGTCATATAGACTTTAAAAAAAGGTAAGAACTTATAAGCATAAGTTCTTATGGTCCTTGCTTCAAATGAAGATATCCTTCAATGGTTCCAAGCTAATCTTTCAAAGTTCCAAGCCAATGTGTGAAGGCTTGAAATGCACCAACAGCTCCCCCTCAAGCCAAACACTTTGGCTTAAGTCTTCATCTTCAATCTTCAATTACTTCCTGCAATCCAATCATAGATTTGAATCTGCATAACTTGCTTCCATCCAATGCTTTAGTGAGTAAATCTGCACATTGCATATTAGTAGACACATATGTCAATTGAATCTCTTTGCTAAGTAACTTCTTCCTCACATAGTGGTAATGAACCTCTATGTGTTTGGTTCTGGCATGATATATTGGGTTGGCTGCAAGGTGAAGAGAGCTAGTGTTATCTCCAAAGATGATTGGTGGCCTTGTATATAGGCCTAACTCTGTATATAGAAGCTTCAACCAGATAGCTTCTTGAGTGGCATTGGCAAGTCCTCTATACTCTGCTTCAGTGGATGACAATGCCACTGTAGGTTGTTTCTTGGCTGACCAAGAAATAGTCTTATCTCCTACAAAACAAATGTAACCAGATGTGCTCCTCCTATCATCCTTGCATCCTGCCCAATCTGCATCTGAGTAAACTTTAATATCAATATCTGATGTATATGGAAAGTACAAACCATGACTTTGAGTTCCCTTCAGATACTTCAAGATCTTCTTTGCTGCCTCTAGGTGAGGTACCCTTGGTTTGTGCATGAATTGACTAAGCACACTAACTCCATATGCTATGTCAATTCTTGTCAAGGTAGCATAGTTCAAACTACCTACCATACTTTGGTATCCTGTGATGTCTTGGACTTCTTCTCCTTCATGAGCACTTAACTTTAGGTTGACCTCCATTGGAGTAGTAGATACTTTAGCATCCTGCAAGCCAAACTTCTTGACCATATCCTGCACATACTTCTTTTGAGTGATATATATACCTGAGTTGGTGTAGACTAACTCAAGACCTAAAAAATACTTCAATAGTCCAAGATCACTAATCTTGAATTCTTTCATCATCTGTCCTTTGATGTGTCTAATCCCATTGACATCATTGCCTGTAATAATGATGTCATCAACATAAACACACAAGTAGATTACCTCTGTACTACTTCTCTTTATGAATAGAGAAGTGTCTGCTCTACTCATCACAAATCCTTGATCTTGGAGGTAGGTTGTCAACCTGTAGTTCCATGCTCTAGGTGCCTGCTTTAAACCATACAGAGCCTTCTTCAATTTACAAACATAATGTACCTTTTTTGGATCTTCATAGCCAGGTGGTTGTGACATGTAGACTTCTTCAGATATCCATCCATTCAAGAAAGCATTCTTTACATCTAATTGGTACATATTCCAATTCTTGGATGCAGCTACACTCACCAATATTCTGATAGTTGGCATCTTGGCCACAGGAGAAAATGTCTCCTCATAATGAATGCCTTGGGTTTGTGAAAAACCCTTGGCTACCAACCTAGCTTTGTACCTGTTTATTGTTCCATCTGAATTCTTCTTTAGTTTGTAGATCCATCTGGATCCTATTACCTTCATAGAGTCTTTCTTGGGTACCAAGTCCCATTTCTTCATCCATGGCTTCTTTCCATTCTGGTTTGGTAATTGCTTCTTCATAGGTACCTGGTTCTTCATTCAACAAATCCTTTGCAAGATATACAGAATGTTTAGTTACAAGTGATGTGTCATACCCAAATCTGATATGTTTAGTTACAAGTGATGTGTCATACCCAAACTATGCTTGTAGAAGACCTTGAGCTGGTTCCAACGAGCTATTAAACTCTTGATTTGGTTCAGTGAGCACTGAGAAATGCTCCTTGGAAGTTGACAGACTTGAAGTAGAAAACACAGAGAACCAGATATAATGAAT
>CM035421.1:61816257-61818757 GCA_020310875.1 Ceratopteris richardii | reverse complement strand
TATTGCTTCTTGAGTAGCATTGGCTAGCCCTCTATACTCTGCCTTAGTAGATGATAGGGCTACTGTGGGTTGTTTCTTGGATGACCAAGAAATTGGTTTATCACCTGCAAAGCATATGTAGCCAGATGTACTCCTCCTGTCATCCTTGCAACCTGCCCAATCTGCATCTGAGTATACCTTGATGTCAATGTCTGATGAATATGGATAATACAAACCATGATTTTGTGTTCCCTTTAGGTACTTTACTATCTTCTTGGCTGCCTCCAAATGTGGTACTCTTGGCTTATGCATAAATTGGCTAAGTACACTAACACCATATGAGATATCAATCCTAGTTAAGGTAGCATAATTGAGACTACCTACCAAACTTTGGTAACCTGTAATATCCTTGAGTTCCTCTCCTTCATGTGCACTGAGTTTGTGGTTGACCTCCATAGGAATGTTTGAGACTTTAGCTTCCTGCAAATTAAACTTCTTGACCATGTCCTGAATGTACTTCTTTTGAGTAATGAATATACCTGAATTTGTGTAGACCAATTCAAGCCCTAGGAAGTACTTCAATAATCCAAGATCATTGATCTTGAATTCCTTCATCATTTGACCTTTGATGTGTCTAATTCCTTGAACATCATTTCCTGTAATAATGATGTCATCAACATAGACACACAAGTATATTACCTCTGAATTGTTCTTCTTTATGAACAATGAAGTATCTGCTTTACTCATCACAAATCCTTGATCCAAGAGATAGGTTGTCAACCTGTAATTCCATGCTCTAGGTGCCTGCTTCAATCCATATAGAGCCTTCTTCAATTTGCACACATAATTTACCTTATTGGGATCCTCATAGCCAGGTGGTTGTGACATGTAGACTTCTTCAGATATCCATCCATTCAAGAATGCATTCTTTACATCCAATTGGTACATGTTCCAATTCTTGGATGCAGCTACACTCACCATAATTCTGATAGTTGGCATCTTTGCCACAGGAGAAAATGTCTCCTCATAATCAATGCCTTGGGTTTGTGCAAAACCCTTGGCTACCAACCTAGCTTTGTACCTGCTTATTGTACCATCTGAGTTCCTTTTGAGTTTGTAGATCCATCTGGATCCTATCACCTTCATGGAGTCCTTCTTGGGTACCAAGTCCCAAGTATCACTCTCCTTGAGAGCCTCCATTTCTTCATCCATTGCTTCCTTCCATTCTGGTTTAGTAATAGCTTCCTCAAATGTACCTGGTTCTTCACTTAAGATATCCTTTGCAAGATATACAGAGTGCTTGGTTACAAGTGAAGTATCATACCCATACCTAATTGGTTTCTTCTTTTCTCTTGAAGATCTCCTCATAGCTTGAGTTGAGGATTCTGGATTGTCTTCAAGTTGCTTCATCTTCATCTTCCCTTTGGATTTCCAAGCCTTGAATTCTTCAATGTTGATGGTGTCTTCATCATCTGAACTTGTGTCCTCATTCTGAGTTGGTTCTTGCCTGACAAGCTTTGGAAAGTCTTCTTCCATATCATAAGGTAGGCTAACTTTCCTGCACTCATTATCATACCATGAATCATTTTCATCAAAGATGACATCTCTGCTTACCTTGAAGCCTTTGTTTGAGGGGTTATAGAACCTGTATCCTTTCTTATTCAAATCATAACCAATAAAGATACACTTTTCAGCCTTAGGGTCTAGCTTTCCCCTTACCTGTGAGGGAATATGCACATATGCAACACACCCAAAGATCTTGCAATGATCCAGAGATGGTCTCTTACCATGCCAAGCCTCATAGGGTGTCATTCCATCAAGTGTCTTTGATGGCAACCTGTTGATTAAGTATGTGGCAGTAGATACACTCTCTGCCCAAAGATAATTTGGTAATTTTTTCTCATTAAGCATAGACCTAGCTGTCTCCACAATGAGTCTATTCCTCCTTTCAGCTACCCCATTTTGTTCAGGTGAGTACCTTGTGGTAATCTCCCTCTTGATGCCTCTTTCCTGCAAGAACTCTTCAAAGTCATTGGAGAAGTATTCTCCACCACCATCTGACCTTAGCCTCTTCAAATGTCTACCTGTTTGATTCTCAACTAATGCAAGATACCTTTTGAAACAATTAAATACTTCATCTTTATGTTTCATGAAGTACAAGACAGTCCATCTGCTATAATCATCTATAAAAGATACATAGTACCTTGATCCAGATATGGATGGCTCCTTGCTTGGTCCCCAAACATCTGTATGCACCAATTCCAAGTAGTCTTCATGCATAAAACCTTTTTTGGTATATGGCAATCTGTGTGACTTACCAAATTGACAAGCCCCACACTTGTATATCATGTGTTGCTTGGATACATTAGGTATCCCAAGCACACATTGATCCCTACTCATCTGTTTTATGGTCCTCTCTCCAATGTGACCCAATCTCTTGTGCCACATTTCCAATTCTGATAGGGTTTGGTCCTTATAGTTGTACAAGGCAATGTTCTTAGTATCCTCAAGTTCAAAAGTA
>CM035421.1:61781257-61791257 GCA_020310875.1 Ceratopteris richardii | reverse complement strand
AAACTTGGTTAGCAAATTTTTAAGATACCTTTCTTGGGTCACATATACTCCATGTTGAGTATAAGAAATCTCCATTCCCAAGAAGAATGATAGGTTCCCCAAATCACTGATTTTGAACTCTTTCTCCATCTGCTTCTTGATCATTTGTATCCCCTTATCATCTGTTCCTGTAAGTATTATGTCATCAACATAAATACACACATAAATGAATCCATTTTCACTTGCTTTGACTAGCAAACTACTATCTGCCTTTGATGCTTGAAATCCAAGATCATTCAAGAATTTTACAAGCCTATAATTCCAAGCCCTTGGGGCTTGCTTCAACCCATACAAAGCTCTCTTGAGCTTACATACATAATTTGGACTCACTTGATTTTTGAACCCATCTGGTTGCTCCATGTAGACTTCATCTGAAATGTAACCATTCAAGAAAGCATTTTTAACATCTAATTGAGACAACTTCCAACCTTTACAAGCAGCAATTGCTATGAGTGTCCTGATGGTTGTCATCTTTGCCACAGGACTATAAGTCTCATCATAGTCCACTCCATATGTCTGTGCATATCCTTTCACAACAAGTCTAGCTTTGTACCTAGACACACTTCCATCTGCAAATCTTTTAGTCTTGTAAACCCACTTACATCCAATGATCTTCTGACTATTAGGTTTAGGAACCAAATCCCAAGTCTGATTCTCTATTAATGCATCATACTCCTCTTGCATAGCATCTTCCCAATTCTTCTTCCCTTTGGCCTCTTCATATGTAGAAGGGTCTTCATCTGCTTTTACCAAATAAGCATAATCTTTAGTAGTCAAGAATGAAGTGTCATAGCTATACCTTGTAGGTTGCCATTTGTGCCTAGATGACCTCCTAACTTCTGCACTTCTTGAGGTCTCTGGTTCATCACATTCTGGATCAAACCTTGGCCTCTCTTCAACTTCAATCTGCACTTCATTACTTTCACTTTCATCAAGTAATTGAATCTTTGCTTTACCTTTACTTTGTTCCACTACTTCTTCATTATCTACATGTACATTATATTTACCTGCATACCAAGTACCTTCCTCATCAAATGTAACATCCTTGGATACAATAAATTGCTTTGTGGATGGACTCCACAACCTGTATCCCATTTGTTTATCATCATAACCAATGAATACATACTTCTCTGCCTTAGGCTCCAACTTATGCCTCAATTGAGATGGCACATATGCATATGCCAAGCATCCAAATATTCTGCAATGATCCAAGGTAGGTTTCTTACCCCACCAAGCTTCATATGATGTCATACCCTGCAAAGCTTTACAAGGCAATCTATTAACCAAATATGTAGCTGTATTAACAGCCTCAGCCCACAAATAATTTGGGCAATTCTTCTCTTTCATCATGGACCTTGCAAACTCAACAAGAGTCCTATTTCTTCTTTCTGCTACTCCATTTTGTTGAGGAGAGTACCTGCAAGTAACTTCTCTCTTTATACCTGCATTCCACAAATAATCATTGAACTCATTTGAAAAATACTCTCCTCCTCCATCTGACCTTAGTCTCTTCAATTTTTGACCTGTAATCCTTTCTGCATATGCATGATAGTGTTTAAATGTATTAAACACTTCTGACTTTTCTTTAATCACATAAATTGTGATCCACCTGGTAGCATCATCAACATATATGACATAATATCTTGAACCATTTATACTAAAGTCCTTTGAAGGACCCCACACATCTGTATGCACCAATTCAAGTCTTTCTGAATACATAAACCCATGCTTGGAATAGGATTGCTTATGAGCCTTACCTAATTTGTTGGTGCATTTTGCCCAAGCCTACATGCTTGATATGCTTGATATTATCCTCATTTGTAAGTCACATGAGTAGTCATGTGAACACCTCTTGTAAAAGAGTACATTTTATCTCTTGTAAATGGAAAAAGAAAAAAGTAAAAGGATGGCTTACCTCATCCATGATGTAAAAGCAAATTCGTGGCTCCAACTACCAAAATCACGAATTTTTGAGCTGAGGGAATCTCTCCTAACTTTGGGGATCACTTTTAGGTGGAGCCATTCGAATTCGAATTCAAAACTCCCTCCAAGAATTGCTATAAAAGGAGCAAGAAGGAAGAGGCGATTAGCAAGCCTTGTACGTGACCACTTCATATCATTTTGTAGAGATTGAAGAGCTTACTCCATAGATCTATCATTCTACTCCCATTGTGCAAAGATTCATTGCCAATGTGGTTGTAATCATATGTGAATCTATACATTTATTATCATCTACCTCTCTGTTTTGTTCTCTGCTATACTCACTCAGAGCAGTAACTTCAGAAGGTCATATCTCGAGTTTTACTGAATCTTTTTCAGTGTTTTAAAGTGCGTTGGATAGCTCTCACTGTCTAGTTTTTACATATAAATTTTCAAGGTCATTGAATTTATACTTTTGGAGATATCTGCATTTTACTGCTTACTGGTCTATCTCTGCAGAGCCCCGAGAATTGTGGGAATGTTCCAGAACTTGATGAAACTTGTTCTCAGTGCTCAGTCCATCATTTGAAGTGTTTTAACTTGGAATAGGAAGCTTGCTAAGTCTATTTGCTATTCCCAAAAGGAATTTTTCTAATTCCTTCCAGGTTGAGAGCACTGTTCATTTTTTCCAGCAGGTGTATGTCCAAAAATAGCAAGTTTTGGGAGCTAGTCATTTCGCAACTTGTCGGTCTTGACTTAAACTTTTGGGATACATGTTCCAAAGTACTTGGCTGATATTTTGGTGGATTTAGGAAGCTCAAAGGGTCTACTAATCAACTCTGAAGTCTCAGTTGGCTGGTGTGAAGCTGGTTGTAGCGGCACCTACTCATCTTTGGATTGCATCCACCATCTCTCTTCACAGTGGTATCAGAGCATAGTCAAGCAACATGGGAGATGGATTTCCATCAACAATTGACAAATTGGATCGAAACAACTATCCGGCATGGTCTCTAAGGATGGAGGCTTACCTTCAAGGGAGGAATCTATATGGATTCATATCCGGAGATGAAGCAATGCCAACCATGAGGAACAAAGGGCAACCATCACATGAAGAAGTGGAAGGACTTTCGAATTGGTGTTCGAAGGATGCACTTGCAAGGTCCTATATTCTAAACTCAATCTCTGATTTTCTTTTACCTCATGTCAAGGGATGCAAGACATCAAGAGAAACCTGGAATGCACTTGCTTCTTTCTTCTCTTCCAACACTCGAGCAAGGAAGAACCAATTGTGGATGGAGTTCACAACAATGAAGAAAAGCCCGAAGCAAAATGTGACTGATTATGTCACAAAGATGAAGGAGATTTCCGACCAACTTGGAAGCATTGGAGAGGTAATTGAAGAGGAGCAAATCATAAGACAAATCATGAATGGAATCAAAGCAGACGACAAGTGGGAGTCATTCACAACAGCCATGGATTTATACATGGATATGCATGTACCCGACCTCAACACACTCATGGGCCAACTCTTCACTCATGAAGCAAAGATTAGCAAAGGTGGTGAGTCCTCAAGAGGTAATCAAACTTCTGCCTTATATTCTGATAAAGCTAAGGTCAAGGACAAGTCAAAGAATAGAAAGAATGAAGATGAAGGAAGCTCTTTCCAAGCAAACTTTGCAGGTAGAGGACGAGCTAGAGGAAGAGGCAGAAGTGGAAAGCAAGGCAGGGGGAGATTCCAATCATCTCAACCTTGCAACATATGTGGCTTATCTAACCATACTACTGAAGAATGTTTCAGGAACCCGAGGAACTCAAGAGGAAGAGGATTCAATAGAGGTGGCTATGGATCAAATAGAGGTAGGTACAATGGAGGCTACAACAACAACAACTACTACAACAACAATTACAACAACAACAACAACTATCAAAGTGGCCATAGAGGAAGAAGAGACTACAATAACTATGCAGAGGACCAAAGTCAAGAAGATTCATTATTGATTATGAATCTATCAGCGAAGAAGGGTAAGGATGCTGATCACATATTTTACATTGATTCGGGATGCTCGAACCATGTAGCAGGAAATGTGGCTTTACTTTCTGATTTGGAAGATCCTCATAACAAGCATGAAGTGCAGACAGGAGATGACACAAAGCACTCAGTGGAGAAGATAGGTAATGTGAAGACATCAGATGGGAATATGAACCTCTTAAGCAAAGTCTTGTATGTCCCTACAATTACCAAAAATTTAATAAGTGTTGGACAGATTGTTGAAAAAGGATTGCAGGTTAGATTCAATCGATTTGGAGCATATGTTGAAGACCCAAGGCAAGGCTTTCGAAGGATTGCCAAAGGAGAAAAGACAGGAAGGCTTTTCACTTTTGAAGTGGAAGATACAAAGAACATAGCTTTGTTTAGCTATGGGTCTCAAACTCTAACAGAGTTGGAGATATGGCACAAAAGGCTTGCTCACATTGGTGAGAGGACACTCAAACAGATTTGCAGGGACCAAAGTGTACTTGGTTTGCCTAATATCACAAGGCAACACATGATTTATAAGTGTGAAGCTTGTCAACTCGGCAAGGCTCATAGACAACCTTTCAATAAGAAAGGATATATGTATCAAAATCCTTTGGATCTAGTGCACACGGATGTGTGGGGTCCAAGTAAGGAGCCATCTATATCAGGCTCAAGATATTATGTGTCTTTCATAGATGATTGTAGCAGGTGGACCATTCTGTTTTTCATGAAGCACAAGGATGAAGTGTTTAATTGCTTTAAGAAGTATATTGCTCTTGTTGAAAATCAAACAGGTAGGACTTTGAAAAGACTCAGATCAGATGGTGGAGGAGAATACTTCTCTTCTGAATTTGATGCCTTCTTGCATGAAAGAGGCATTAAAAGGGAAGTCACTACAAGGTATACACCCGAACTCAATGGTGTAGCAGAGAGGAGGAACAGAGCTATTGTCGAAGCTGCAAGGTCCATGCTCAATGAAAAGGGATTGCCGAACTACCTATGGGCAGAGGCTGTGTCGACAGCCACATATCTCATAAATAGACTTCCATCTAAGTCACTAGATGGAACCACTCCATATGAAGTGTGGAATGGAAGAAGACCTAGTCTAGAGCATTGTAAAATCTTTGGATGCTTAGCCTATGCTCACATTCCTTCTCAAGTAAGAGGGAAATTGGATCCCAAGGCAGAGAAGTGTGTATTCATTGGTTATGATCAAAACCAAAAAGGATATAGATTGTACAATCCAACCAATAAAGGATTTTCTGTGAGTAGAGATGTAATTTTTGATGAAAACAAATCATGGTTTGATGATGACAGGAAAGTGAAGCTGCCATATGACTTGGATGAAGATTTTCCATCACTTCAACCAAAGGAGCCAAAGCAGATTGAAGAAAGTGATTCGGAGATTGACCTAGAAGACTTGGAAAGACTAAAGCTATGGAAGAACAAAGGTAAAGCAAAGATGCAGGATGCTACATATGGACCCGAGAGCTCACATCAACCACTTAGAAGGTCTTCGAGGGAGAAGAAGAAACCAGAGAGGTTTGGTTATGATACTTCTTTGGTCACCAAGCACTCAATCTACATTGCAAAGGATTCAACCAATGAAGAACCTACCACATTCGAAGAAGCACAAAGCAAGAAAGCTTGGAGAGATGCAATGGATGAAGAAATGGAAGCCTTGAAGGAGAATGACACTTGGGAGCTTGTACCTAACAAGCCATCTATGAAGATAATCGGATCTCGATGGATATACAAAATCAAGAGGAATCCAGATGGAAGTATAAATAGACACAAAGCAAGGTTAGTTGCTAAAGGGTTTGCTCAAACCCATGGTATTGATTATGAGGAGACTTTCTCTCCTGTTGCAAAAATGCCTACAATTAGGGTTCTCATAAGTCTTGCTGCATCTAGAAATTGGAATCTTTATCAACTTGATGTAAAGAATGCTTTCTTGAATGGATGGATTTCTGAGGAAGTGTATATGGCACAACCTCCTGGATATGAGGATGCACATCATCCTAACTATGTATGCAAACTAAAGAAAGCTTTGTATGGATTGAAGCAAGCTCCAAGAGCTTGGAATTTCAGATTGGTTACTTATTTGCAGGACCAAGGATTCAAAGCTAGCAAGGCGGATACCTCTTTGTTCATAAAGAGGAATGGATCTGAAGTGATCTATTTATGTGTGTATGTTGATGATATTATTATCACAGGCAATGATCTTGAAGGAATCAAACAGGTAAAGAGTCAAATGAAGGAGGAGTTCAAAATAAGTGACCTCGGACCACTCACTTATTTTCTTGGATTGGAGTTGATCTACACAGATTCAGGTATATACATCACACAAAGGAAGTATGTCCATGACATGCTCGTCAAGTTCAAGATGGAAAATACAAAGTGTGCAGGTACACCTATGGAGCAAAATCATAAGCTTAGTGCTTATGAAGGAGAGCCAATTGAAGACATCACAAGCTATCAAAGCTTGGTTGGAAGTTTGAACTATGCAACACTCACAAGGGTGGATATATGCTATAGTGTTAGCATATTGAGTCAGTTTATGCATAAGCCGAGAAGACCACATATGGAAGCGGCCAAGCGAGTCCTCAAGTACCTAAAGGGGACCATGAATGAAGGTTTGTTTTATTCATTTACTTCAGATATTGAGCTAAAGGTCTACTCAGATGCAGATTGGGCCGGATCTAAAGATGATAGAAGAAGCACATCAGGGTATATATCATTTGCAGGTTCAAAAATCATTTCTTGGTCATCGAAGAAGCAACCAACCGTGGCATTATCTTCTACTGAAGCTGAATATAGAGGTTTGGCTAATGCAACTCAAGAAATCATGTGGTTAAAATCTTTGTACACAGATCTTGGACTTCATTCTTCAACACCTCACATTTTTGGTGACAACACAAGCTCACTACATCTAGCAGCTAATCCGGTATACCATGCTAGAACCAAGCATATTGAAGTCCACTACCATTATGTAAGGGAGAAGCTAATGAGCAAGGATATTCAACTATCCTACGTCTCTACAGATATGCAATGTGCAGACATGTTGACGAAAGCTCTTGATGGTACGAAATTAAGTAGATTCAAGTTGATGATTGGTTTGCAGGAAATCAAGGACAATTGAAGACTTATTTGGAGGCCAAGCATGTTAGGCTTGAGGGGGAGCTGTTGGTGCATTTTGCCCAAGCCTACATGCTTGATATGCTTGATATTATCCTCATTTGTAAGTCACATGAGTAGTCATGTGAACACCTCTTGTAAAAGAGTACATTTTATCTCTTGTAAATGGAAAAAGAAAAAAGTAAAAGGATGGCTTACCTCATCCATGATGTAAAAGCAAATTCGTGGCTCCAACTACCAAAATCACGAATTTTTGAGCTGAGGGAATCTCTCCTAACTTTGGGGATCACTTTTAGGTGGAGCCATTCGAATTCGAATTCAAAACTCCCTCCAAGAATTGCTATAAAAGGAGCAAGAAGGAAGAGGCGATTAGCAAGCCTTGTACGTGACCACTTCATATCATTTTGTAGAGATTGAAGAGCTTACTCCATAGATCTATCATTCTACTCCCATTGTGCAAAGATTCATTGCCAATGTGGTTGTAATCATATGTGAATCTATACATTTATTATCATCTACCTCTCTGTTTTGTTCTCTGCTATACTCACTCAGAGCAGTAACTTCAGAAGGTCATATCTCGAGTTTTACTGAATCTTTTTCAGTGTTTTAAAGTGCGTTGGATAGCTCTCACTGTCTAGTTTTTACATATAAATTTTCAAGGTCATTGAATTTATACTTTTGGAGATATCTGCATTTTACTGCTTACTGGTCTATCTCTGCAGAGCCCCGAGAATTGTGGGAATGTTCCAGAACTTGATGAAACTTGTTCTCAGTGCTCAGTCCATCATTTGAAGTGTTTTAACTTGGAATAGGAAGCTTGCTAAGTCTATTTGCTATTCCCAAAAGGAATTTTTCTAATTCCTTCCAGGTTGAGAGCACTGTTCATTTTTTCCAGCAGGTGTATGTCCAAAAATAGCAAGTTTTGGGAGCTAGTCATTTCGCAACTTGTCGGTCTTGACTTAAACTTTTGGGATACATGTTCCAAAGTACTTGGCTGATATTTTGGTGGATTTAGGAAGCTCAAAGGGTCTACTAATCAACTCTGAAGTCTCAGTTGGCTGGTGTGAAGCTGGTTGTAGCGGCACCTACTCATCTTTGGATTGCATCCACCATCTCTCTTCACATAATTGACATGCCTCACATCTGTATGTCATGTGTTGACCTGCAATGTTAGGCATTCCAAGCACTGAATCATTGTTAATCATTTCTTTGATACCTCTTTCATTAAAGTGTCCAAGTCTTTTGTGCCAAAGATCCAATTCTGACACCTTCTGCTCTCCATATGTGAACATAGCATGTCCAACATTTCCTTGTACCTTCAATGTGAAAAGCCTTCCTTCTTTCTTTCCTGCAATAACTTGTTTATACCCTTGACTAGGGTCTTCCACATAAACTCCATCATTGGTAAACCTTACCTCATAACCTTTTTCCACAATTTGACCTACACTGATCAAATTCTTTGGAATTGTGGGAACATAGAGTACCTTACTCAGAAGAGTGCTCCCATCCTTAGCTTTGACTGAACCAATTGACTTTACCTTATGCTTTGTATTATCACCTGTCTGAACTGTATGATTAATTGCATTATGATCTAAGTCAGTCATCAAAGCAATATTTCCACTCAAATGATTACTACATCCTGAATCAATATAAAACACTCTCATGTCCTCATGTGAGGTTTCACATGTATTCATAATGAGAGTTGAATCCTCCTTCTGATCTGATGCATAGTTGTAGTAGGTGTTATTATAGGATTGACTTTGGAAGTTTCTTCCACCACCTCTTCCAAAAGAATTCCTACCACCTCTACCTCTGAAATTTCCTCTCTGAAATCTACCACCTCTTGCTCTTTGATTAAAGTTCTGATAATTACCATTGTTTTGATTATTATGCCAACAATCATGAGATAGATGATTGGTCTTACCACATATCCAACAAGCTCTTGCATTCTCTTTGTTGTTTCTGCCTCTTCCTCTACTTCTGCCATTTCCTCTTCCTCTTATGAAGTTTGCTTGGTTTGATGTACCTTCTTCTTCACCTGATTGTTGCTTCCCTTTGTTGGCTTTCTTCTTGTCTTTAGAATACATTGCATGACCTGCACTCTTATCAACATCTCCTTTGACATCATTCTCAAAAGTTAGCATATGACCTAACAATTGATTCAAGTCAGGAGTAAAATGATCTAATGAAAGTTCTGTAGATAAAATGAAAGGCTTCCATTTCTCATCTCCTCTTAGTCCTGTGAGTATTTGTCTTACCAATTTGTCTTCTTCAATGTCTTCATCCACTGCACCTAGAGAGTCTGCAATGTCCTTCATCTTTGTCACATAATCAGAAATTGATTGTGAGGCCTTCTTCTTGAAGGTAGTAAACTCTGCCCATAGTGAAGCCTTCCATGATTTGGTTGTATTTTGAAAATGCTCTTCCAAAGCATTCCAAATGTCACAAGCACTCTCAAGTCCTCTAATGTGAGGAAGCAAATAGTCATTGACTGCCATGTAGATGATGCTTCTTGCTTGAGCATCCTTCTTCATCCAATTCTTCAAATCTGCAAGCTCCTCCCTAGTTGGAACACTAGGATCTCTGAATTCTGGCTTTTCTTCATCTCCTGTGATATATCCTATCAGATCTTTGCTCATAAGGTGAGCTTCCATCCTCATAGACCAAGCAGGATAGTTCTCTCTATCCAACTTTTCAATTTGGAGACTATCTCCCATCTTTACTTCACCTGTAGCTTCAAATCTTTAACCTTTACAGATAATAAATGTACCTTTACTTCAAATGTTGCTCCTTCTGATCCTTTTGATGCTCTTTGTATGTCTTCCTTCAAGTTTTCTTCAACCTTTATCCTTCTGCACCTTCAAGATGTAAAGATTTGTACTTCTG
>CM035421.1:61771257-61773757 GCA_020310875.1 Ceratopteris richardii | reverse complement strand
GCATACAGATGTTTGGGGACCAAGCAAGGAGCCATCCATATCTGGATCAAGGTACTATGTATCTTTTATAGATGATTATAGCAGATGGACTGTCTTGTACTTCATGAAACATAAAGATGAAGTATTTAATTGTTTCAAAAGGTATCTTGCATTAGTTGAGAATCAAACAGGTAGACATTTGAAGACGCTAAGGTCAGATGGTGGTGGAGAATACTTCTCCAATGACTTTGAAGAGTTCTTGTAGGAAAGAGGCATCAAGAGGGAGATTACCACAAGGTACTCACCTGAACAAAATGGGGTAGCTGAAAGGAGGAATAGACTCATTGTGGAGACAGCTAGGTCTATGCTTAATGAGAAAAAATTACCAAATTATCTTTGGGCAGAGAGTGTATCTACTGCCACATACTTAATCAGCAGGTTGCCATCAAAGACACTTGATGGAATGACACCCTATGAGGCTTGGCATGGTAAGAGACCATCTCTGGATCATTGCAAGATCTTTGGGTGTATTGCATATGTGCATATTCCCTCACAGGTAAGGGGAAAGCTAGACCCTAAGGCTGAAAAGTGTATCTTTATTGGTTATGATTTGAATCAGAAAGGATACAGGTTCTATAACCCCTCAAACAAAGGCTTCAAGGTAAGCAGAGATGTCATCTTTGATGAAAATGATTCATGGTATGATAATGAGTGCAGGAAAGTTAGCCTACCTTATGATATGGAAGAAGACTTTCCAAAGCTTGTCAGGCAAGAACCAACTCAGAATGAGGACACAAGTTCAGATGATGAAGACACCATCAACATTGAAGAATTCAAGGCTTGGAAATCCAAAGGGAAGATGAAGATGAAGCAACTTGAAGACAATCCAGAATCCTCAACTCAAGCTATGAGGAGATCTTCAAGAGAAAAGAAGAAACCAATTAGGTATGGGTATGATACTTCACTTGTAACCAAGCACTCTGTATATCTTGCAAAGGATATCTTAAGTGAAGAACCAGGTACATTTGAGGAAGCTATTACTAAACCAGAATGGAAGGAAGCAATGGATGAAGAAATGGAGGCTCTCAAGGAGAGTGATACTTGGGACTTGGTACCCAAGAAGGACTCCATGAAGGTGATAGGATCCAGATGGATCTACAAACTCAAAAGGAACTCAGATGGTACAATAAACAGGTACAAAGCTAGGTTGGTAGCCAAGGGTTTTGCACAAACCCAAGGCATTGATTATGAGGAGACATTTTCTCCTTAGGCAAAGATGCCAACTATCAGAATTATGGTGAGTGTAGCTGCATCCAAGAATTGGAACATGTACCAATTGGATGTAAAGAATGCATTCTTGAATGGATGGATATCTGAAGAGGTCTACATGTCACAACCACCTGGCTATGAGGATCCCAATAAGGTAAATTATGTGTGCAAATTGAAGAAGGCTCTGTATGGATTGAAGCAGGCACCTAGAGCATGGAATTACAGGTTGACAACCTATCTCTTGGATCAAGGATTTGTGATGAGTAAAGCAGATACTTCATTGTTCATAAAGAAGAACAATTCAGAGGTAATATACTTGTGTGTCTATGTTGATGACATCATTATTACAGGAAATGATGTTCAAGGAATTAGACACATCAAAGGTCAAATGATGAAGGAATTCAAGATCAATGATCTTGGATTATTGAAGTACTTCTTAGGGCTTGAATTGGTCTACACAAATTCAGGTATATTCATTACTCAGAAGAAGTACATTCAGGACATGGTCAAGAAGTTTAATTTGCAGGAAGCTAAAGTCTCAAACATTCCTATGGAGGTCAACCACAAACTTAGTGCACATGAAGGAGAGGAACTCAAGGATATTACAGGTTACCAAAGTTTGGTAGGTAGTCTCAATTATGCTACCTTAACTAGGATTGATATCTCATATGGTGTTAGTGTACTTAGCCAATTTATGCATAAGCCAAGAGTACCACATTTGGAGGCAGCCAAGAAGATAGTAAAGTACCTAAAGGGAACACAAAATCATGGTTTGTATTATCCATATTCATCAGACATTGACATCAAGGTATACTCAGATGCAGATTGGGCAGGTTGCAAGGATGACAGGAGGAGTACATCTGGCTACATATGCTTTGCAGGTGATAAACCAATTTCTTGGTCATCCAAGAAACAACCCACAGTAGCCCTATCATCTACTGAGGCAGAGTACAGAGGGCTAGCCAATGCTACTCAAGAAGCAATATGGTTGAAGCTACTATACTCAGAATTGGGCCTATATACAAGGCCACCTATCATATTTGGTGATAACACAAGTTCACTTCACCTAGCAGCTAATCCTGTGTATCATGCTAGGACAAAACACATAGAGGTTCATTACCACTATGTGAGGGAGAAATTACTTAGCAAGGAAATCCAATTATCATATGTGTCCACTAATATTCAATGTGCAGATTTGCTTACAAAATCTTTGGATGGGAGCAAGCTATGCAGGTTTAAATCCATGATAGGA
>CM035421.1:61738757-61758757 GCA_020310875.1 Ceratopteris richardii | reverse complement strand
TGGGGTGGTGTGGAGTTGTGTGGGGTTTGTGGAGTGGTGGAGGGCTGTGGGGTGGTGTGGAGTGGTGGAGGGCTGTGGGGTGGTGTGGAGTTTGTGGAGGGCTGTGGGGGGGTGTGGAGTTGTGTGGGGGGTCGTGGAGTGGTGGAGGGTTGTGGGGTGGTGTGGAGTTTGTGGAGGGCTCTAAGGGGGTGTGGAGTTGTGTGGGGAGTCGTGGAGTGGTGGAGGGCTGTGGGGTGGTGTGGAATGGTGGAGGGCTATGGGGTGGTGTGGAGTGGTGGAGGGCTGTGGGGTGGTGTGGAGTTTGTGGAGGGTTGTGGGTTGGTGTGGAGTTTGTGCAATGGTGTGGGGTTTGTGGGGGGGTCGCTGAGTGGTGGAGGGCTGTGGGGTGGTGTGGAGTGGTGGAGGGTTGTGGGGTGGTGTGGAGTTTGTGGAGGGATGTGCGGTGGTGTGGAGTTTGTGGAGGGGTGTGCGGTTTGTGGGGGGTCGTGGAGTGGTGGAGGGTTGTGCGGTGGTGTGGAGTGGTGGAGGGTTGTGGGGTGGTGTGGAGTTGTGTGGGGGGTCGTGGAGTGGTGGAGGGCTCTCGGGTGGTGTGGAGAGGTGGAGGGCTGTGGGGTGGCGTGGAGTGGTGGAGGGCTGTGGGGTGGTGTGGAGTTTCTTGCGGGTTGTGGAGGGGTGTGGAGTAGTGTGGGGGGTGGTGGGGTGGTGGAGGGCTGTGGGGTGGTGTGGAGTGGTGGAGGGGTGTGGGGTGGTGTGGAGTGGTGGAGGGGTGTGGAGTTTGTGGAGGGCTGCGGAGGGGTGTGGAGTTGTGTGGGGGGTCGTGGAGTGGTGGAGGGCTGTGGGGTGGTGTGGAGTGGTGGAGGGCTGTGGGGTGGCGTGGAGTGGTGGAGGACTGTGGGGTGGTGTGGAGTGGTGGAGGGTTGGGGTGGTGTGGAGTGTTTGAGGGCTGTGGGGTGGTGTGGAATTTGTGGAGGGCTGTGGAGGGGTGTGGGGGGTCGTGGAGTGGTGAAGGGATGTGGGGTGGTGTGGAGTGGTGGAGGGTTGTGGGGTGGTGTGGAGTGGTGGAGGGCTGTAGGGTGGTGTGGAGTTTGTGGAGGGCTGTGGAGGGGTGTGGGATTTGTGGGGGGTCGTGGAGTGGTGGAGGGCTGTGGGGTGGTGTGGAGTGGTGGAGGGTTGTGGGGTGGTGTGGAGTGGTGGAGGGTTGTGGGCTGGTGCGGAGTTTGTGGAGGGCTGTGGGTGGTATGGAGTTGTGTGAGGGGTCGTGGAGTGGTGGTTGGCCACGGGGGTGGGGGAAAAGAGGAAGGGACGGTGGGGTTGGAGGGGGTCGTGGTGATGGTGGGGGCCGCGAGGGTGGTGGGGGAAAAGAGGAGGGTTGGTGGAGCTGGAGGGGGTCGAGGTGATGGTGGGAGCCGTGGGGGTGGTGGGGGAAAAAAGGAGGGGACGGTGGGGTTGGAGGGGGTTGAGGTGATGGTGGGGGTTGCGGGGGTGGTGGGGGAAAAAAGGAGGGGACGGTGGGGTTGGAGGGGGTCGAGATGATGGTGGGGGCCGCGGGTGTGGTGGGAGGAAAAAAGGAGGGGACGGTGGGGTTGGAGGGGGTCGAGGTGATGGTGGGGGCCGCGGGTGTGGTGGGGGAAAAGGGGAGGGGACGGTGGGGTTGGAGGGGGTTGCGGGGAAGAGAGAGAGGGGGAAATGCCGCGATACAGACCCCCACATCAAGTCTTTGCACCGTCCCGGTGCAATTCCCGAAGCTGAAAAAAAAAGATAGTGAAGGAAGTTCTTCCTCCTTGACTTAACTCAGATAATCCTTCACCCTATATATATATATATATATATATATATATGTATATATATATATATATATATATATATATATATATATATATATATATATATATATATATATATATATATATATATATATATATATATATATATATATATATATATATATATATATATATATATATATAATAAAAAAATAAAGTTTTTTAATAATTTTATATTTTTTTTTCACACTTTTTTTTACACTTTTTTTAATTTTTTTTATATATTTTATAATAAAATGCAATCACTAATGAAATACGGTAGGTACGGTGAATGAAATGCTTCCAATTTACCTTAATTAAGCTACTTCTTCACACTGGAAATATTGACCAGGGGTATCCTCTTACCCTGCAAATCCTCCAGATGTACTGCTCCACGAGGTAATACCTTTACCACCGTGTAAGGTCCTATCCATTTGGGTGCCAGTTTGGTTGGAATTGTTGGGACCTGATGCACTAAAACCATGGATCCTTCCTGAACTTCATTAGACCTCAGATACCTGTCATGCAGTTTCTTGCACTCTTCTTGTGTTACCTGAAGTTTTTGCATTGCTCCTTCTCTGTATTCTTCTAATGCCACCAATCTCTCAATGGGAGGTTCAATTCCAATGGTTTTGGTTCCCATTTTCTTTTTGATAATGAATTCAAATGGGGCCAATGCCTCTTTTCCATATACTAAGCAAAATGGACTCTCACCAGTGGTTCCCCTTCTTGTAGTTCTGAAAGCCCAAATTGCACCAATCAATGCTTGTGGCCAAAAGCTTTGATGATCAAAAGATAATTTGTGCAGCAACCCAATCAAAATCTTATTGGAGCTCTCTACTTGCCCATTTGCCCTTAGATAGTAGGCACAAGATTTTTTATGGAAGACCTTGTACCTGTCAAATATAAATTGGAGCAGCTGATTTACAAAATGTCTTCCTCTATCACTAGTGATTTCTAGTGGGCAACCAAATCTTGAGAAAATACGTTTATACAAGAACTTAGGTACTGTTAACGCCGTGCAGTCCATAGTAGCTTTAGCCTCTATCCATTTAGTTGCATAACATGTGGCCATCAAAATATACTTCTTACCCCCAAGTTGACCAGTTGGACTAATTGGTCCTATGAAATCAAGACCCCATCGTTCAAATGGAAGCCATCCTGTAGATATGACTAATGGTTGGAAATTCAATCTGGGTGGCGTAGGAGCACAACTCTGGCAGATGTGGCATTCTTTAGCAAACTTGATCGCATCCTTGTAAATATGAGGCCACCATAGACCCTTGTGGATGATTCTATGAGCCAATCTTCCCCTTTTAAATGTCCTTCACTGTATGCAGCCTCTAGCAAGAGATTTACCTCCTCTGGATAAACACACTTTCTCAAGATACGATCCTGAAAATATCTATATAAATGTCCACTTATAAGTGAGTACGCTTTGGTTTTAAGGAGTAATCTTCTCATTTCTATGGGTTTCAAATGCTCTGGGGGTTTTCTAGTAGTAAGAAAATTGAGAATTCCATCATACCAATCAATCTGAACTGCTACTAGGAAGAGATTACTATCCACTAGTTCATCATTAATACCTGTTGCCTTCTCGCTCATTGCAGTCCTGGACACTTGATCTGCCATGTAATGCTCTCTTCCTGGCTTAATATGAATATCAAAGTTGAATTCTTGAAAGAGGAGTAACCATCTCCAAATCCTTTCAGCTACTCTAGGCTTGTTTATCAAGTACTTCAAGGGTTGATGGTCAGATATGACTATAAAATGTACACCGAGAAGGTAATGCCGAAACTTCTGAAGAGCAAATACAATAGCCAAGCCTTCCCTTTTGGTTGTACTGTAGTTCCTTTCTGCCTGGGTGAGTAGTCTACTGGCATAGGAGATAGGTCTATCAACCTTGTGTGATGATGGTTGAGTAGAACTACACCAACAGCATGAAAGCTAGCATTTGTATGCACATGAAACTCTAATGACCAGTTAGGAACACTTAAAAGTGGAGTAGTACATAACCTTATTTTCAGTTCACAAAATGCTTTCTCAGCTTCAGCACTCCATGAGAAAGGGACCTTTTTACTGGTAAGCCTTGATAAGGGCTTAGCTATTTCTGAATACATTCGTATGAATCTTCTATGATATCCTGCATGGCCCAAAAAACTTTGCACTTCTTTTGGGCTTTGTGGAATAGGCATGGATAGAATAGCAGTAACCTTTGCAGGGTCAACCGTTATCCCTTCAGCAGATACTATGTGACCAAGAAGAGTGCCCTTGGTGACCAAAAAATGACATTTAGCAGGATTTAACTTCAAACCTATTTTGAGACATTGCTCAAAGATTTCCTTTAGATTTTCCAAATGATCATGGAAATCTTGAACTACTGCTCTTCTATCTGTGGGTGAAAACACTGAAAAGTCATCCATGAAAATGCAGAGAAAGGTTGTTAACCACTTTCCCAATATCAGATACATTGTTCTATTAAATGAAGTTTGTGCATTCTTCAAACCAAAAGCCATGCGAGTATAGACATAAGTGCCCCATGGAGTAACAAAGGCTGTTTTGTCCCTATCATCAGGATGGATCACTATCTGATTGTAGCCACTAAAACCATCCAAGAAGCTATACAAAGTGTGATCGGCTACTTCCTCAAGTACTTGTTCTCAAAAGAGATGAGGAAATCCATCTTGAACAGTCACTTTATTTAAGGCACGAAAATCAACGCAAACCCTTATTTCTCCACTATTTTTCTTGGGTACAATAACCATAGAAGAAAGCCACCTGGAATGTTCTACTGGAACAATTATACCTGCTTCTTCTAGTTTTGTAACTTCCAACTTTACCACCTCTGCATATTTTGGATTGAGTCGATACGGCCTACTTCTTGTAGAAGCGGCTCCCTCAACTAAGGGTATTCTGTGTAATCCAACCTCCTCTGGTATCCCTGTTCGATCTTTGTAGGACCATGCGAAGACATTTTTGTAGGCAAAAAGTAAAGGAGTTACCTTCTGCAGTAAAGGAGGATAATGCCATAGCCAAGAGGCCAAGTGGACTACTTGAGGGTTCTCTTCATCCCCTAGATTTATTTCTTGAACTAGTGTTTCAGGAATAGTCTTGTTTGAGAAATCATCTCCACTATATGTAGGAGTGGACTTTAACTTATATTCTGCAATATGTTCTCTGGTCTATCCTTGAGGTATATCCGTAAAAGGAAGATCCTCTTTGCATTCCGGCTCATAACTTTCCATCCCCGGTACCTCTATATTTTTTGCCTCTTCAAAGTTTGTATTCTCCTGCAAACTCTCATTCTCCAACTCCTTGTGATCTTCATGGCCTTTTCCTACAACTCCTTCATCCGTAACTTCTTCTTCTATTTCACTGATTTCCACCGTGCAACACTCTGCACTTTCCATCATCCAATTCACTAATGTATCTTCTTCGTGGGTTAGAGAGGGCATTACCTGAGTGTCCACAGTATACCCAGTAGTTTTCCCTGAGTCAAATCCTTCTTCCAAATGTAGTTGCAGTTGTCTATTGGTGCTTGTGGAAATCCATAGTTTGTTTTTTCCCCAATCTTGCAAAGCTTTTGCTTGCCTTAGCCAAGGTCTCCCCAGGAGTAAAGGGTAAGAAGTCTCCTGTGGAAGTGCAATAACAACAAAATTTAGAACAAAGTGGCAACCCTGTACTATCATCAGTACCTTTTCAATAATGGCAAGAGGCGTAACCCGATGTTGATCTGCTAGTGTAAGTGTGAATGGTGCCATCTTGGTGGGTTTCAAATTTAGCTTCTTCATTGTGAAATCTGGCATCCAATTGATACTAGAGCCTCCATCTATGATCACACCTGTGATGCTTCATCCTTTATACAAACAGATAATCTTGAGCTTTGGTAGTCTACCAAGGGTGCAGGGGGAAAATCAACCATGAAACCATATATACTGGGTGATTTGATCAAGTGAGCAGAGTGTATAATCTTCAATAAGTCACTTCTTATTTTTGAATCCATCCTTATAAGTTCGTACAGACTAACCTTGTGATGAATACCTTTCAAGATCTGTTCAATGTTTACCTCATGAGTGTCTTCTTGCAGACTTGTTGGTTGATCCCTTAGAGAAGTAGCCATCCTTTCATAAGCTCCTTCAATTTCTGCTTGGCCCTTCCACCCATCATTCTTTTCCTCCTCTTTATCCTGGAATCCTTGTTGTTCATCTCTACCGATTGTTGTTGCTTGTCTGGCTCTCGTCATCATGGGCATTACAGAAGATGAAACAACATAAGATTGAGTGGTCATACCTTCTTCTTGTGGAGAGACTGCAATCATGTGGATTGGAGTAGGACAGCTTCTTGGGCAGTCTTTGGTATAGTGATCCTTGGCCTCTGGACAATGTTGACAAGGAGGTGCATCTTCTGGAAGGGAAGACCTATTTTGCATATGGTCATACTCACCACAGCGATAACACATCAATGGTCTATTATATCTAGGCTTTGTCGTATGATTTTCCTCTCTATTAGGTGCATTTGAAGTACTAGCATAATATGAATCCAAAGCTTGAGGGTTACCTCGTTGCTGTGTACCCTTGAGGTAGTAACAGTCTCTAGCTTCATGACCATCCTTTCCACAAAATTGAGAGCTTACCTTGTTAGGGAAATCAGCATTGGAATGTCCATTGTTGTTACATATTGTACACCAAATCTCCCTTCTTATATCCTGAGTGGTCCACAAATCTTCTAACTCACGGCGAAGTTGGGCTACTTCATCATCAGTGCGACGCAATGGTGGCATGACCTTCTCTTCTTGTTGATTTTGTTGCATTCTCAATGCCTCCAATTCCTTCCTCAGTTGCCCAATAGGGTCTAGTTCTGCAGCATCCTTCGATTGTGTATCCCCTTCAAAATGTTGCCTAGCTTCTTCAATGCGTGATGCTGCTGCAACAAAATCATTGAGGGTTGCATCCAATCTAAGAGACTCACGTAGCTTCTGCTGAGATGACCTCGGCATAGCTTTTTCTATCCATTTTATAACCAAGAAGTCACCTGGAGCATGTGGCAGATGTGCAACAAGTGCTTTTGTTCTAGTGTGAAGTTCATGAAAGGATTCACCTGATCTTAGCCTTAGATTCTCGAGCTGGTCTAGAGCTCTTTCCGAGGAGTCACTAGGTTGAAATGTCTTTGAGAATGCCGTCTTCAGAGCCTCCCATGTAGCAAAATGGCCATCTGCATATTGACTGTACCATTTGTCAGCAAGGCCTTCTAATGTGGATGGGAAGAGTACCAACATTGCATCCTCTCTGTTCTGTAGACCTCGTCCTCGACATAAGGAGATGAACCTCCTCACATGATCATCAACATCCTCATAAGCTTGTCCTTTGAAGGTAGGAGACTTGATATTGAGTCTGGAGAGTAAATGAGAGAGATCCTCCATTTGCACTGGTGTTTCTTCTGATGTATCTGAGGAGAAGTCTAATGTTTCCCTATGCTTCTCCTTTGACAGTGATGTCGCTCCAAAATCAATAGATAAATTCAAAGAGGGTAGAGGGGAGGTAGGTTCACTAGTCGAAGATATAGTTGTCTTGTTAAGGCTCCTTCGTATACGAAGAGGCTCCTTATCTCCTCGGGTATGGGTCATGTACCTACTTGCAAATGCAATAGGGCAAAAGTACTGAAAAAGAGGACTATTTACTATCCTCAGGGCCTCTCACAGAAATGCAAGTGTCCCACCATGTGTGCCAAACTGTAGAGGAGGTACTGGGGTATCCACTTTTAACAAGAGCAAGTGTCCCATCATGCGTGCCAAACTGTACAGGAGGTACTGGGGTATCCACTTTTAACAAGAGTAGAGAATAAGCACTTCCAGTACATCACCTACTCAAGGGAGGTTCTCCTTAGGGAAGTATACCCTTTAACACTTCTATGAGCAGGTAGATAACAATGTTTGCATAGAATTGTAGCTTCTCAGAGAAAAGATTAAGAACAAATGACAATACTGGGAGACCCAAACCATTCCTTAGTTTGAACAGATGATTACAATGTAAGCCAAGGAAATGCTACAAATGCTGATGCTCTGGGCTAATATGCCCTCCAGAACTAAACAACCTCAATACAAGAGACTCATCCAATCCGTATAATGAACACAACTAGATGCAGACTAGTACTGATCAATACAAAGTATGAAGACTTGCTCTAAGGGAAAGAGCATGAAGATACCACTAACTCACACATAATGACAAAACCAAGCCACTCTCTTCACACTATAGTGCTATTAGCCCTCCACTACGAAGCCCATGATCTGTATCCACACCACAAAGTGACTTCCTACAGTAGGCTTGAAGCCACAGTGCAAGGAGAGGACCTCCATACATACGTATGTAAATGTGCATATCTGAATGTATCCCAAATGAACACAAATCCATTTCTTTTATAGGCTCCAATAGGCCAAGAGGGCCTTGGTGATTCCTCACATCCATTGATCATGCGCCGGTTGATTGCCCAAAATTGGAGGAGTAGATCAAATATGCCACCAATCTTGGATTGGATCCTCAAAAATAGGCAGTCGTCATGAATGGTTGGCGGTAACAGTCATTTCTCCACTTTCACTTTTACCACTTACACTTTTACTGTCACTTTTGCATGCAAGCTGAGATCCTCATTTTGTGCCACCCATGATGTTTGCATGACCCTGAGAAGCACATCCTTCACCTAATTTTTGTGGTAGCTTTTGATCCTTCATATTAAGTGGGCGGTATGGGAGGTGAATTGTGGGGAGTTTGAGGGAGATTACGGGGGTGTGGGAGGTTGTGGGTGGGAATAGGCGTTGAGTTGTGGGGAGTTGTGAGTTTTTTTTTTGGTTGTGGTCACAAATTGGTCCAAGATCTCAAAATTATCATTGCACCATTGGAAAGTACTCATCGAGAGCTTTCCAACGATATATAATACTGTAGGGTTTGGTTAAGAAATGATCCTCCAAATGTCCATAAAAAATTGCATGAGAACTTTGTGGGAGGTCGTGGGAAATTGTGGGATTTGTGGGGTTTGTGGGGTTTGCGGCGGGTTGTGGAGGGGTGTGGGGTTTGTGGGGGGTCCTGGAGTGGTGAAGGACTCTGGGGTGGTGTGGAGTTGTGTGGGGGCTGTGGAGTGGTGGAGGGCTGTGGGGTGGTGTGGAGTGGTGGAGGGCTATGGGGTGCTGTGGAGTGGTGGAGGGCTGTGGGGTGGTGTGGAGTTTGTGGAGGGCTATGGGGGGGTCTGGAGTTGTGTCAGGGGTCGTGGAGTGGTGGAGGGTTGTGGGGTGGTGTGGAGTTTGTGGAGGGCTGTGGGAGGGTGTGGAGTTGTGTGGGGAGTCGTGGAGTGGTGAAGGGTTGTGGGGTGGTGTGGAGTGGTGGAGGGCTATGGGGTGGTGTGGAGTGGTGGAGGGGTGCGGGGTGGTGTGGAGTGGTGGAGGGCTGTGGGGTGGTGTGGAGTGCTGGAGGGTTGTGGGGTGGTGTGGAGTGGTGGAAGGCTGTGGGGTGGTGTGGAGTTTGTGGAGGGTTGTGGGGTGGTGTGGAGTTTGTGGAAGGGTGTGGGGTTTGTGGGGGGTCGTGGAGTGGTGGAGGACTGTGGGGTGGTGTGGAGTGGTGGAGGGCTATGGGGTGGTGTGGAGTTTGTGGAGGGTAGTGTGGTGGTGTGGAGTTTGTGGAGGGGTGTGGGGTTTGTGGGGGGTCGTGGAGTGGTGGAGGGTTATGGGGTGGTGTGGAGTGGTGGAGGGCTGTGGTGTGGTGTGGAGTGGTGGAGGGCTCTGGGGTGGTGTGGAGTGGTGGAGGGCTATGGGGTGGTGTGGAGTTTGTGGAGGGTTGTGGAGGGCTGTGGAGTTGTGTGGGGGGTCGTGGAGTGGTGGAGGGCTGTGGGGTGGTGTGGAGTGGTGGAGGGCTGTGGGGTGGCGTGGAGTGGTGGAGGGCTGTGGTGTGGAGTGGAGTGGTGGAGGGCTGTGGGGTGGTGTGGAGTGGTGGAGGGCTGTGGGGTGGTGTGGAGTTTAAGGAGGGATGTGGAGTGGTGTGGGGTTTGTGGGGGGTCGTGGAGTGGTGGAGGGTTGTGGGGTGGTGTGGAGTGGTGGAGGGCTGTGGGGTGGTGTGGAGTGGTGGAGGGCTCTGGGGTGGTGTGGAGTTTGTGGAGGGCTGTGGAGGGGTGTGGGATTTGTGGGGGGTCGTGGAGTGGTGGAGGGCTATGGGGTGGTGTGGAGTGGTGGAGGGCTGTGGGGTGGTGTGGAGTTTGTGGAGGGTTGTGGGGGGTGTTGATGGAGAGTGTTAATCTCCAAAAGAACAAGCTATCCTTGATGTTAGATCACATCTATATCAAGAATAACTTTAAACTCCAACCAATTTTGGAAAACAATCATCAAACTCTCAAGAAATTAGCTAACTGTGAAAAAGTCATTTCACAGAAAGTCTGCTGCACAATAATCATTCATTGATTAATCATTTGTGTAAAGTTTCTAATGAAACTTTGTACAATGTATCACCTAGTTGCGCACATCCTCCAAGTCAAAGCACTTCAAAAACTTAAGTAGAATATGAGAAAAGCTTTGAACAATCTGCCTATGTCTAAAATTGTCTTCCTGTAGAATCGATTTTGACACCTGCAACTTCTAACACATAGTTCTCCCAAAGTAGAACCTGTTTAAGTAAATGCTTTTAGCCATAGATGGCTTACCTTGCAAATTTGATTTTGACTCCTCATTTGTGTAAATTTGGGGCCTGCTTCAATCCATACAAAGCTCTCTTGAGCTTACACACATAATTTGGATACACTTGATCTTTGAAAGCATCTGGTTGCTCCATGTAAACTTCAACTGAAATATATCCATTCAAAAAAGCATTCTTCACATCTAATTGAGACAATTTCCAACCTTTGCAAGCAGGAATTGCTATGAGAGTCCTTATGGTTGTCATCTTTGCAACAGGACTATATGTTTCATCATAGTCCACACCATATGTTTGTGCATATCCCTTCACAATAAGCCTGGCTTTGTACCTGGATACACTTCCATCTACAAACCCTTTTGTTTTGTAGACCCATTTACATCCAATGATCTTCTGACTATTTGGCTTAGGAACCAAATCCCAAGTCTCATTTTCCATCAATGCATCATATTCCTCTTGCATAGCTTCTTCCCAATTCTTCTTCCCTTTGGATTCATCATATGTGGATGGATCTTCATCTGCTTTTAGCATGTAAGCATAATCTTTAGTAGTCAAGAATGAAGTATCATAGCTATACCTTGTAGGTTGCCATTTGTGCCTAGATGACCTTATGATTTCTCCACTTCTTGAAGTTTCTGGTTCATCATATTCTGGATCAAACCTTGGCATTTCTTCAACTTCAACCTGTGCTTCATTATTCTCATCTTCATCAAATATTTGAACCTTTGATTTACCTTTCCTTTGATTCACAATTCCTTCAGCATCTGCATGATCATTAAGTGTACCTACATACCAAGTACCTTGCTCATCAAATGTAACATCCTTAGACACAAGAAATTTCTTTGTGGATGGATTCCACAACCTATAGCCCATCTGCTTGTCATCATAACCAATGAATACATACTTCTCTGCTTTAGGTTCCAATTTATGCCTCAATTGAGATGGCACATATGCATATGCCAAGCATCCAAATATTCTACAATGATCCAAGGTAGGTCTCTTACCCCACCAAGCTTCATATGGTGTCATACCCTGCAAGGCTTTACAAGGTAACCTATTGACCAAATATGTGGCTGTGTTTACAGCCTCAGCCCACAAATAGTTAGGGCAATTTTTATCCTTCATCATAGATCTTGCAAACTCAGCAAGAGTTCTATTTCTTCTCTCTGCTACCCCATTTTGTTGAGGAGAGTACCTGCAAGTAACCTCTCTCTTTATACTTGCATTCCACTAGTAATCACTAAACTTATTAGAGAAATACTCTCCCCCTCCATCTGACCTTAGTCTCTTCAACTTATGGCCTGTGATTCTTTCTGCATATGCATGATATGTTTAAATGTATTAAACACTTCTGACTTATCTTTGATCACATAGATTGTGATCCACCTGGTAGCATCCTGAACATATATGACATAATATCTTGAACCATTTATATTGAAATCTTTCGAAGGACCCCACACATCTGTATGTACCAATTCAAGTCTTTCTGAATACATAAAACCATGCTTATTATATGAGTGCTTATGAGCTTTACCTAAATGACATGCTTCACATTTGTATGTCATGTGTTGACTTGCAACATTAGGTAATCCAAGCACTGAACCATTGTTAACCATTTCTTTGATACCTCTTTCATTAAAATGTCCAAGTCTTTTATGCCAAAGATCCAATTCAGATACCTTCTGCTCTCCATATGTGAACATAGCATGTCCAACATTACCTTGTATCTTTAATGTGAAGAGCCTTCCTTCCTTCTTTCCTTTAACAATCTCTTTATACCCTTGACTAGGGTCTTCAACATAAACTCCATCATTAGTGAACCTTACCTCATATCCTTTTTCAACAATTTGTCCTACACTGATCAAGTTCTTTGGAATTGTAGGAACATACAGAACCTTACTCAAAAGAGTGCTTCCATCTTTGGCTTTGATTGAACCAATTGACTTTACTTTGTGCTTTGTATTATCACCTGTTTGAACTGTATGATTCAGTGCATTATGATCTAGATCAGTCATCAAAGCAATGTTTCCACTCAGATGATTGCTACATCCTGAGTCAATATAAAATACTCTCATGTCTTCATGTGAGCTTCACATGTTGCATTCATAATAAGAGTCCAATCTTCTTTCTGATGTGATGCATAATTGTAGTAGGTGTTATTATAGGATTAATTTTGGAAGCTTCTTCCTCCACCTCTTCCAAAAGAATTCCTACCACCTCTACCTCTGAAGTTTCCCCTCTGATATCTGCTACCTCTTCCTCTTTGATTAAAGTTCTGATTAAAATTACCATTGCTTTGACTATTATGCCAACAATCATGAGATAGATGATTGGTCTTACCACATATCCAACAAGCTCTGCCATTATCTTTGTTATTTCTGCCTCTTCCTCTACTTTTGCCACTTCCTCTTCCTCTTAGGAAGTTTGCTTGACTTGGAGTACCTTCATCTTCAACTGATTGTTGCTTTCCTTTGCTAGCTTTCTTCTTGTCTTTAGAATACATTGCATGACCTGCACTCTTATCAATATCTCCTTTGATATCATTCTCAAAAGTTAGCATATGTCCTAACAATTGATTCAACTCAGGAGTGAAATGATCTAATGAAAGTTCTGTAGAAAAAATAAAAGGCTTCCACTTCTCATCTCCTCTAAGTCTTGTGAGAATTTGTCTTACCAACTTATCTTCTTCAATATCTTCATCAACTGCACCTAAAGAATCAGCAATGTCTTTCATCTTTTTCACATAATCAGATATTGATTGTGAAGCCTTCTTCTTGAAGGTAGTAAACTTTGCCCATAATGAAGCTTTCCTTGATTTGGTTGTATTCTGAAAATGCTCTTCCAAAGCATTCCAAATGTCACTTGCACTTTCAAGTCCTCTCATATGAGGAAGCAAATAATCATTTACTGCCATGTAGATTATGCTCCTTGCTTGAGCATCCTTCTTCATCCAAATCTTTATATCTGCAAGCTCCTCCCTAGTTGGAACACTAGGATCTCTGAACTTTGGCTTTTCTTCCTCTCCTGTGATGTATCCCATCAGATCTTTGCTCATAAGATGAGCTTCCATTCTCATAGACCAAGCTGGATAGTTCTCTCTATCCAACTTTTCAATTTGGAGACTATTTCCCATCCTTGCTTCACCTGCAGTCTCAAATCTTTAATCCTTATGAGGAATGAATGTACCTTGGCTTTGAATGTTGCTCCTTTTGATCCTTTTGATAACTTTTATGTGTCTTCCTTCACTCTTCCTTTCACATTTTATTCTTTTGAACCTTCAAAATGTGAAATTTGTATGTCTGCAGCAGTCGGGGTCCTCCTTTCCTCAATTTTGATACAACTTGCTCTGATACCACTGATGGAGAGTGTTAATCACCAAAGGAACAAGCTATCCTTGATGTTAGATCACCTCTATATCAAGAATAACTTTAAACTCCAACCAATTTTGGAAAACAATCATCAAACTCTCAAGAAATTAGCTAACTGTGAAAAAGTCATTTCACAGAAAGTCTGCTGCACAATAATCGTTCATTGATTAACCATTTGTGTAAAGTTTCTAATGAAACTTTGTAAAATGTATCAGCTAGAGGTTGCGCACATCCTCCAAGTTAAAGCACTTCAAAAGCTTAAGTAGAATATGAGAAAAGCTTTGAACAATCTACTTATGTTTGAAACTGTCTTCCTGTAGAATCGATTTTGACACCTGCAACTTCTAACACATAGTTCTCCCAAAGTAGAACCCGTTTAAGCAATCGCTTTTAGCCATAGATGGCTTACCTTCCAACTTAGATTTTGACTCCTCATTTGTGTAAAACTTTATACTGTACACTGAGAACTGATCATTTCTTTGACCATCGAATCTGCGCCTGTTTTAGAGGACACTCAGAACTTTCTGACATATAAATGTTCCTACACAAAATTCTCTCAGCCTGTTTGCAATTGGACTCTCAAACTTTAACCATAGATAGATTAACTATGGACTTAGATGTGTACAAAAGGATTTCTCATAAGATTAAACACAGAAGGAGAACTAGAGAAAAGATCGATGTGCAATTCTCTGAAAAACGTTTTCTTATCTTAGCTCTTCATACATCTAATGGATGATACATTCAATGTTCATCATGTACTCATCTATATTTCATCTCTCACTCTCTTATGCTTACAATACGACTATGAGCATGTACTTATATATACATATGAGTACTGATTTGTCATTACTTCAAGTATATTGAAGTATATACAGAACTAATGTACATATAATTTAAAGAACTTTGCTATCTGAATCTTCTCTTTACTTCATGAAGTTGATCTTCAATATTTCCTTCATCTCTTCACTTCTAGGCTTTATATAATCACCAATTGTTGATTGTACTACTCCAACAGGTGTGGAGTTGTGTGTGGGGTCGTGGAGTGGTGGAGGGCCACCGAGGTGGTGGGGGAAAAGAGGAGGGGACGGTGGGGTTGGAGGGGGTCGTGGTGATGGTGGAGGGCTGTGGGGTGGTGTGGAGTTTGTGGAGGGCTGTGGAGGGGTATGGAGGTGTGTGGGGGGCCGTGGAGTGGTGGAGGGCTGTGGGGTGGTGTGGAGTGGTGGAGGGCTGTGGGGTGGTGTGGAGTGGTGGAGGGCGGTGGGGTGGTGTGGAGTTTGTGGAGGGCTATGGAGGGGTGTGGAGTTGTGTGGGGGGTCATGGAGTGGTGGAGGGCTGTGGGGTGGTGTGGAGTGGTGGAGCGCTGAGGGGTGGCATGGAGTGGTGGAGGGCTGTGGGGTGGTGTGGAGTGGTGGAGCGTTATGGGGTGGTGTGGAGTGGTGAAGGGCTGTGGGGTGGTGTGGAGTTTGTGGAGGGCTATTGAGGGGTGTGGGGTTTGTGGGGGGTCGTGGAGTGGTGGAGTGGTGGAGGGCTGTGGGGTGGTGTGGAGTGGTGGAGGGCTGTGGGGTGGTGTGGAGTGGTGGAGGGCTGTGGGGTGGTGTGGAGTTAGTCGAGGGCTATGGAGGGGTGTGGGATTTGTGGGGGGTCGTGGAGTGGTGGAGGGCTGTGGGGTGGTGTGGAATGGTGGAGGGTTGTGGGGTGGTGTGGAGTGGTGGAGGGTTGTGGGGTGGTGTGGAGTTTGTGGAGGGCTATGGGGGGTGTGGAGTTGTGTGAGGGGTCGTGGAGTGGCGGAGGGCCATGGGGGTGGTGGGGGAAAAGAGGAGGGGACGGTGGGGTTGGAGGCGGTCGTGGT
This sequence comes from Ceratopteris richardii, assembly GCA_020310875.1. Classification (NCBI taxonomy): domain Eukaryota; kingdom Viridiplantae; phylum Streptophyta; class Polypodiopsida; order Polypodiales; family Pteridaceae; genus Ceratopteris; species Ceratopteris richardii. Next base: position 61,743,072 of record CM035421.1, on the reverse strand, counting down.
GATGGTGGGGGCCGTAGGGGTGGTGGGGGAAAAGAGGAGGGCTGGTGGAGCTGGAGGGGGTGGAGGTGATGGTGGGGGCCGCAGGGGTGGTGGGGGAGAAAAGGAGGGGACGGTGGGGTTGGAGGGGGTCGAGGTGATGGTGGGGGCCACGGCGGTGGTGGGGGAAAAAGGAGGGGACGGTGGGGTTGGAGGGGGTCGAGGTGATGGTGGGGGCCGCGGGGTTGGTGGGGGAAAAGGGGAGGGGACGATGGGGTTGGAGGGAGTTGCGGGTAAGAGAGAGAGGGGGAAATGCCGCGATACAGATAGTTAGATACATAGATTGATAAATAGATAGATAGATGGATGGATAGATAGATTGATGAATGGATGGATATATAGAAAGATTGATTGATAGAATATAGATAGATAGATACATAGATAGATAGATAGATAGATAGATAGATAGATAGATAGATAGATAGATAGATAGATAGATAGGTAGATAGATAGATAGATTGATACATAGATAGATAGATAGATAGATAGACAGACATACAGATAGGTAGATAGATAGATTGATAGATAGATAGATAGATAGATAGATAGATAGATAGATAGATAGATAGATAGATAGATAGATAGATAGATAGATAGATAGATAGATAGATAGATAGATAGATAAAGAGACAGACAGACAGACATACAAATAGACAAATAGATAGATAGATAGATAGATAAATAAAAAGATCGATAGATAGATAGATAGATAGATAGATAGATAGATAGATAGATAGATAAATAGATAGATAGATAGATAGATATGTTGGAACATCAAGCTTACACTATGCTTGAGGTGGATTTGATCTACATCGAAGGCTATTGCGTCGAAAGAATATCTGTTGGAGAGTTCTTTTTTATATGCTCATTTATTGTATTTTTTGAGGGATTTTTGATGGCTCATTTACCGTTGTAAAAGCCTTGAGATTTACACATGTAAAGGTACAAATATAGAGCCCAATTCCCACAGATTTTTGGTGGTTGAAGCTGCATTCAATCAAGCAATCAATCACCTAAAAGTAGATCAATCAAGATCTTCACTTTTCCTAGATTGTAGGAAATTGAATTGATTCCCTCCAACAACCATTCCCACCTTCATTTGAATTCAAATTTAACTTGTAAAACTCGTGGAATAATCCTAGAGTCTATATAAGGACTTGGAATCACTTGTAAAATACATGGAAGCAATATACATACACTTGTGACCATCATTGTCTTGCTCCTTCAATTTTCTGCATCATCTTTTTCGCCAATAGTATTCTTGCAGAGGCTGCTGCTCTCTCTCCAGAGCTCCAAATTGAGTGCAAGAGGACTTAATGGAAAGAGATAAGTGTCTTGTCTAGGCCTGTAAAGTTTCAAAGCATTTGGTTCAGCAGATTTGAAGAAATCTGAGTTGTTCTGCCTCGGGGTCAATCTCTACGTATTCCTTAAAAATCGGAAGTACCACCGGTGAATGTCGCATTCATTCCTATAGCATATTTTGCTTATTCCTTATACTTTTGTGCATTCCATACACTCAACCCTATGTGTATCACTCCCATAAAAGGAGTTTTTCTAATTGTAATCATGCTGGTCGCTATAGGCATTTGAAGTTCATTGGCTCTTCCATAGATAGTAAGTTTTTTGAGCTAGTCGACCTGCGAACCTATCTGCTTTGTATCGACTCATTCTCCTTGATGCTCCAAAGTACATAGTGTGTTTCTTTGCACTTATAGCATGCCTATAAGGTCTATTTGAGTCTCCATAAGCTCAAGGGCTGGTCTTGTGCCGGTTGGCTTGACCAAACGTCGTCGCTTCGAAACGCACTTTTCTACCTTCTACAAGCTTCTCCAAGTTCTTTCAGTGGTATCAGAGCTAGATCAAGATGGGTGATGGATTTCCCTCAGTGATCGAGAAGCTTGATCGACACAACTACGCGGCTTGGAAAATGAGAATGGAGGCCTAGTTGCAAGGCAGAAATCTTTATGGAATTATAGCAGGTGATGAAATTATGCCTATTCCAAGATCCAAAGGAGGACCTACACAAGAGGAGACAGATAAGCTCACACTTTGGTGCGCAAGGGATGCTCAAGCAAGGTCGTACATACTGAACTCTATCTCTGACTTTCTATTACCACATATTAGAGGATGCAAGACATCTCAAGGGACTTGGGATGCCCTCGAGACTTTCTTTTCTGCTAGTACCAAAGCAAGAAAGAATCATCTTTGGAACGAGTTCAACCAAATGAAGAAGACGCCTAAACAAACCATCATAGAGTTTGTTACCAAGGTTAAGGAGGTTGCGGATCAGTTAGCATCCATTGGAGAGCTAATTGAAGGAGAGGTCATCATGAGGCAAATTCTCAACGGCATTTGAAGTGATAAGCAATGGCAATCCTTCACGACAGCTTATGATCTCATCATGGATGTGCAGACTCTAGATTTCAACATCTTTCTTGGACAACTCTTCAATCAAGAAGCCAACAATAGCATAAAGGAAGGTAACTCTTATCATGGTAATTCAACAAGTGCTCTATATGCAGATAAGAAGGATAAGAAGCAGAAAGGCAAGAAGAAGGAAGAAGATGAAGAAGAGACTTCTCAAGCCAACTTTGTAAGCAAGAGCAAGTGGAAAGGGAAGAAGAAAGGACCAAAGCAAGACAAAGCCAAAGGTCATAATGTTCAACCTTGTGCCATATGCAATAAGACCAACCACACCACTCAGAATTATTGGTTCAATGGGAAGACCCAGAAAGGAAGTGGAAGAGGTAGATATGGCAACAATAGAGGCCGAGGTGGACACAACTTCAACAACAACAATAGAAGCTATAATAGAAGGGACTACAACAATTATTCAGAAGATCAACCACATGAAGACTCATTAATTCTTATGAATCTAAGCCACAAAGAAGGTAAAGAAGACGATCATTTGTTCTACATAGATTCAGGATGTTCGAATCATGTTGCAGGCAACATTGCTCTTCTATCTGATTTGCAAAGTCCAAAGCATAGACATGAAGTGCAAACAGGGGATGACACGAAGCACAATGTGGAGAAGATTGGTAATGTCAAAGCTTCCAATGGCAGGTCAAACATTTTGAGTAAGGTTCTCTATGTACCTACTATCACTAAAAACCTAATAAGTGTAGGCCAAATAGTTGAAAAAGGCTTGCAAGTTAAGTTCACCCAACATGGAGCTTTTGTGGAAGATCCATGTCAAAGCTTCAAGAAGATAGCCCGAGGTGAGAAGCATGGTAGGCTCTTTACATTTGAAGCATGAGAAATGAGGAACATAGCTCTATTCAACTTTGGGTCTCAAACCCTAAGTGAGCTTGAAGTGTGGTATAAGAGACTTGCTCATGTGAATGAAAGAACCTTGAAGGATATATGCAGGGCTCAAAGTGTTCTAGGATTGTTGAACATATCAAAGCAACACATGATCAACAGGTGTGATGCATGTCAGATTGGGAAGGCACAAAGACAACCATTCAACCACAAAGGCTACATCCACAACAACTTATTGGACTTAGTATATACAGATGTATGGGGACCAAGTCAAGAACCTTCATTGGCAGGATCAAGGTATTATGTCTCATTTATTGACGACCATAATAGATGGACTTTTCTATACTTTATCAAGAGTAAGAATGAACTCTTTGATTGCTTCAAGAAGTATCTTGCACATGTGGAGAATCATACAAGTAGATCACTAAAGAAGCTCAGATATGATGGAGGGGGAGAATACTTCTCCAAAGAGTTTGATTACAGGTTCTTCAATCCTTCAACCAAGCAATTCACTACAAGTAGAGATGTTGTGTTTGAAGAACACAGGTCTTGGTATGATGAAGACAAACAAAGGGTAACACTACCATATGATCTTGATTCTGACTCTCATCAATTAGGAAGCAAGCATGATACACAGGTCCAGGATACAAGAAGTGATATAGATGATAACGAAGATGAATGAGAAAAGGATTACAAGCTATGGAAGTCAAGAGGCAAAGCAAAGATGCAACAGGTTGAAGAATGCTCAAAACAGGCACCTAGAAGATCAGCAAGAGAGAAAAAACATCTAGAAAGGTACCGATATGATTCCACATTTGTTACGAAGCATTCAATCTACTTGGAAAAAGACTCTATTTCAGAGGAACCGTCAACCTAGGAAGAGGCAAAGGGAAACCCTAATTGGGAAAAGGCCATGAACAAAGAGATAGATGCATTGAAGGAGATGGACACTTGGGATTTGGTTCCAATGTCACCGAATCAAAAGGTAATTGGTTGTAGATGGGTATATAAAGTT